>LPNX010858624.1:227522-328085 GCA_001517045.1 Pseudotsuga menziesii
TGAATATATTTGAGTAAAGGTCTGGGAGGTAACACTTCCACGATGAACTTGGAGCTAAGGATATGGAAATCCAAACCTTGAAAAACTACAATAGTTGATTAAAAAACTTGATGTCACTTCAATTCCTAGCCTCTCCAAAGAATTTAAGAAAGACTTTATGCCAAGGGCAAGCAGATTGCTAACTTTGCTCAACAATTCCAAAACCTTAGATTACCCTATGGAGCAATTGTGGATAGACCTTTAATTTAAGAATACAGAAATTACAAGCCTGACTTGGCTAGTTCAAATCGCAAGTCCTCAAGAATTCGTGAGGACAAAGTTAAAGGCTAAAGATCAGATTGCCCAAAAGCAGCGATAGGTTGCCCTTGCTCTAAGAATGAATGCTCTAACTAAACTGAAGTGATGGAACGAAAGGCTCTAGGTTGCCTTATAGCTACATCCATTATAGAATTAAGTTTTGTATCTACAAATGGTTAGCCATGAGGTTCTTGCTACCACTATTGAAGTCACACCTACGACTTACTTTTAGAGATTGTTGCTTCAAAAGTTCAATCAGAGTGTTCCACATGGCACAAATAATGCCCAATATAAGTTAATAAAGGTCGTTACCTTGTTGGAAGCACAAACTGCTGCTGTTCAAGTTCAGCCTACTAGTTTTCATAGTCAAATTGATCAACCTATTGACAAAGGAGCCCAACTTAACTCTTCCTTTAGCCTCATATCATATAATGATGGCAATGTTCTTCTAAAAGATCGTATGTTGCAAACTTGGGCTTTACATGAGAAAGCTTTGCTTCCAGCTGTATATTGGCCCTGCACCCTTACCTTTTTAGTGTAAATAGGCAGACACCTACCACCCTAAATTTTCTTCCCCCTGCGGAGTTCAGTGGGGCATTAATTATTTAGGTATCTAAGAATCCATATTTTGTACGTGGGCAGTTGTGCCCCCAATTCAATCCTCGAATAATAGAACGGATGGTCCCTCCATCATGATTGGGTTTCCCAACCATTGTTCTACATCGCTGCTTGCATTTGCCTTTGGTGCATGTCTATGGCTTAACTTATGTAGGCACTGAAATGCAAGATTAACGAATACACATGAACTCAACTCCTTTCTCACTCTCACAACCTTGCAATATTATGTGCCCATGCAGTGATTGTATAACCCCCAGATTACATGTTGCCATGATCCACCATTGATTAGCTATTGATTGGGGAGCGGAGTGTTCTTTAACAATTAACAACAGAGATGGCGAATACGAGGAGCTCGATACGAAGATCACCCTAAATGCCATTTTATACTAGTAGATTAGGCAATCGGCTTAAGCTAAAGTAGCAACAAATACATATATAGAGATTGTCAAACTGCAAGATTTAGGCAATTCAATCGTCAAAAGATGTAAAGTTTAACCGGTATTTCAACTAAGTTTTCGCCCTACTGTAAAAGTAGGATACAACCTATTTGCGTACCTTAAGGTATTGGCGAGCTTCTTGAAGGGTGTAGAAATGGCGGAAGTTTAAATGGAGAGTGGATCCATGGCTGCCGAAAGAGTTGAAATCTTTTTTGCCCACAAGAATGAGCTCAGACACACCGAAAGCGGTGGCAGTGCGAACAAGAGTACCTATGTTGTGCCTCTTCGCCACATTGTGTACGATTACAAAGCTTTCCATGCCCTCCGCTCGAATGATAGAAATTAGAAGCTCGCTTTACTCATAAACCCGTCGGGAGACTTCAACAAAATACTAAAGTGGTTGGGTTCATTTAATTTTGTCTGTAAGAACAAAAATTTCATTCTAGCTACAATAAGGTTCGAACCTGTGCGGGCGAATCCCAACAGATTTCAAATCTGTATCCTTACAACCAATCAGACATATCGACCTGTGAACGATATTTCGCTTTTTCATGTTTAATCGTCATAACAGTGAAATCATAAAACCAATGGACACCCGCATTAATGCCATATGTTAAATTAATGATATCGAAAATGGTATTCTACAAATCCTTGGCATCTGCCCATAATAAAACCTCGGGTAAAACCTAATTATAGGGATTTCTATGAGTATCTATAGATGGGAGGACGGAACCATTCTCGCAAAATCGTTGGACAACAATTGGTTGAAAAATGATTGTGTCATACTACAAAACGACCAAGTTCAATCTAGTAGTAGTTCGATGACGGAGCCAAATTATAAAATTATTTTTGCAGTCGCAACATAGTTGCATTGTAATGATCATTTATGCATAAAAATACTGGATCAAAGTAAATGTTCATTTATGTATAAATATGGGATCAAAATAAGCATTAAATCGTGTGGTTTTATCACATAGAAAAATAAAAAATGTGGTTTTATTTCAAAATGGTTGGATTTAAGTGTTGGGTCTAGCTCAAGTGGTTGTGGGGTGGAGTATTATCTTTCCTATCTAGGGTAGGTTCTATCCCCATAAGTGACATGTCAAACTCATAACGAGCATCTTGTTATAACGACATCGAGCCTTGTTGTTGACCTAGCTTTGTGCCCTAAAGAATCTAGAGTTTAGTTCAAGTATCATCCTCATAATGAGGGGAAGTACATGGGAGATTTCCTTAGGCATTGTAACCTGGGGGGATGTTTAGATTCAGGTGGAGTGTCTTTGAATGGTTGAATTTCAAAATTTTAACCCACAGGAATGACCTTAAGGGTTAGGTGTGTCAATGTTGAGTTTAAAGTCATTCCTAAGACATAGAAGACTTGGATCTTGTTGACTATCAAGTGGATTGTCCATCACTAGGCCTGACCTTTAGGTCACATTAGGAGGTTCTAAAATCTTATAAGCCTACGCATAATTTAAGGGATATTCAAAGTGTGGTCAGAAGGCAAATGCCATTGGTAATTGTTTTGACAAATGGAGAACCTGCAAGCATCAAGCATATGAAGGATGGGTCAATCCTCTATGGTCCTCGAAAGGATATTCAAAACAACCTTTGAAAAGTAAGCATGACTTTATTCCAATGAATGTTTCATCTCCATTAGCTTGAGAATGCAGATAGTCCTTGCCCTAGTGTGGGCTTCTCGTTTCATATTAAGATTGCCAAAGGTTAGGAAGGGGAATTTGATGGTTTTTCAATTGAGTCTAATGATAACTAAAAGGGTGAGAAAATTCCATCATTCTCACTAGTGTCTCATTTGGTGAAGGGTATAACAAAATTGAAGAATGACAAAAGTGATGTGGAAGTTGTAGGGTTATGGTTTTACCCTTTTTGTTGCAAGAAAGAACTGTATCCCATTACCAAATTGATCGATTATTATCCTATTTTTAATATCTTTTGCCTACTTGCAACCCATTAAACCCCAATCAAGCCTTCAACTTCCAGGTATCTCGATTTGTTCATAATAAAAATTTTATTTCTCTTGAATGAATTGGAATGTTGGATTTCATACATGCTAACATGATGGCTTGCTTGTCAGCATTATGAGATTGTTAGTGCAGCTATATACCTAGTCTTGCAGCAACAGTGCGCGTTCTACAACATGTGCTCTATTTGACTCAAAAGTATGATAGATAGATTCCTTTATTAATGACTATGTGGCACCATTCGATGAGCAACTTTCATGATATTTCCATATCTCCGTGATTCAGATGGCTTCAAGTCCCTAAAACCAGATTTGACAGTTGGTTACCTTTCGATTTGTTGTCATCAATATTGAGTGGCTTTGTAAAGGGAAATCCCATGCCTATCGGCATGGAAATTGCCCATTTATACTTAACTTCAATTTGTAATATCTAAAGATAAGCAGGTTGTTAGGCTATTGTTATTATGAAGATCAATTATAAAAAGATAGACACGTATTGAACAAGGGGTTCGTTATTGAGATTTGACGTTGTTGTGTATCAGCCCACTTTTATTCAGACTCTTATTAATACGAGGCTTTTATGTTCAAATAAGTTTTATGTTTGAAATATAGTTAGCTTAATGTGTCTATGATTGGAGGAGGGCCCCCTTCACTCGTAGACACTCAGTTGTGTGTGTGTTATTTTAAGTATTACAGTTTACTTTGATTTGGTAATTTGAATCAAAATTGCGAACATAGTATCTCCTTTTAATTGCAACTGATCTGATGTGAAATTACCACTCCACCTTTTACCAGAAGAGGAGGAAAATCATTAAACGAAGTGCTCCTTATTCTTGGATCAAAGGAGATCGGTTCTACATAGGCCCTAACTTGATCACTCAAAGGTGTGTAAGAGAAGATGAAGCATATGACATCTTGAGAGCTTGTCATGATCAGCCCCATCGAGGGCACTTTGTAGAAAAACAAACAACTCTAAATTCTTCACTCAGTCCATTATTAGCCAAATATTTTCAAAGACACAAAGGAGTATGTTCGGAGCTGTGACAACTATTAGAGGATGGGTCACCTAATCCACACAGATGAGATGCCACTTCAGCCACAAGTCCTTATTAAGCCTTTTGAGAAATGGGATATGGATTTTGTAGGCCCTATCAATCCTCCTTATAGAAGTAAGAAATATATTTTGGTCTATACAAATTATGTTACCGAGTATGTGGAAGCAAAAGCGGTGCCCAAGGCTACATAAAAAGTAGTAGTAGATTTCTTTTTTGTTGATATTTGTGTTCAATTTGGAGTACCTAGGTAAATCATTACTGATCAAGGTGCCCAGATTACCTCCAAGCTTATGCAGGAAATCATTCAAAAGTATTAGACTATTCATCGGAATTCAACTCCTTACCATCCACATGGGCAAGTGGAATCGACGAATAAGGTACTCGAAGCAATATTGACCAATCCTATACAACTAAATAAAAAAGATTGATCGAATAGGCTCTTGGAGGCCTTATGGGCTTATAGAATTACATGGAGGAATACTAGTGGTTTTCCCCCCTATGAGCTGGTCTATGGAAAGTAGGCCCTGATACCGATAGAATTTCATACAAAAAGTTTTAATATGACAACTAAATTAGGTATAGATCTTACAGAGGCACGGAATCATAGACTTTTACAGCTTATTGAGTTGGATGAGATTAGACAAGATGTTGTTCAATATACATAACCCGTTCAGTAGCAAAGAGCTAGGTGGCATGGCAGATACATTAAGAAGAAACATTTTAAAGTAAGAGGTTGGGCCATGTTATTTGACTCTAAAATCAAAATTTTCAAAGGGAAGTTTGATACACACTAGCTTAGCCCCTATAAGGTTGAATAGGTCTTCAATAACGGGTTTGTTAGGATAAAAACTATTGATGATGGAAATGTGACTTTCTTGGTTAATGGGAATAGGCTCAAGTTATATCAGAAGCACAAGTCCAAGAAGGAATTTATTTAGGGAATATTGGAGTAGAATGATATGGAAATAGTGGATAGGGGGGTTGCCCCTCTTGCTCTTTCTTCTTAATTTCGTCCTACCGTAAATAAACTGAGCTTACTTTGTCTTTATTGTGCTCATTAAACAATGAGAAAAGCATATATCAAGTACAGGATTATTCCTTTGCATGGACCTGATGGTTATTTATGGAAGCCGGAACCCCTAGAGTCTTCTTTCATAATTCCATACTCTCTAAAATTGAAATTTGGTGAGCGTCAACTGCTCGAGCTCAATAAAAACACACTAGACAATAGAGTTTTGCTAGTCTTCTGGATGATGGGATTCCCAACTTACATTTATGTTTGCAATAAACCTTTTGGTCACTTGAGTTGGATTGATGGAGGATACATTAAGTCCTTCCTTCCAGCAGTCTTGGCCCATCGACACCAACACGTTTTTTGGGTTTCAAGACCAAAGTTATGAGATGCCTTGAGGCATGTGTGCCTTAATGACAGATCTTCTCATCAACAACATTGGGGATACAATAATGCTCCTTGATTGTTGGATTCCACATGGGGTTCAACTTCAGCACATTCTCACACCTGTCGAGATGCATCATAAGTGTCTTAGCTCTCCCTGACATTAATGGTGATGAACCTCATGTTGGTTAGAAGCATTAATCAAGGATCGGTAATCTGACGATTCCCTAACACATTCGACATTAACTTAATTCATTCATGTCAGTGGGATTGCACAAGAAAGGACGAGATTGGGATTTAAGAGATTCAACTACAGTAGTGGAGGTACCATAGCATATATAAGGACAGAGACACGAACTATACCAAGAACCGGAGATATTAAAGATAAGTGGAAAGGACTAACAATGCCATTTTTGCAATCTCAACAGTCCTATAACTTATAGTCCAACAAGTAGTCTTGAAGCAATTAGTCTTACAACAACTAGTCCTGCAACAACTAGTATTGTAGCAACTAGTCCTGCATTAACAAACCCGATAGCAATTGAATTGATGATCAGTGATTTCATAGATATCTTTCACCATCTTCATATTGAATCGGCCATGTACTGGTTCCTTTCAGAGAACGAGCTTCAACAGGTGTTCAACTTTAGCATCAATCTCGTGCGTGGTCAATCAAGGTAAGTCGCGATGTTTGTATGTGCCTGACGCTTTTTTTGTGTAAGAGGAATGAATGATTATGTGAGAATAATAAAGAAAAATCTAGATTAACAATCTATCCATGACCCTATTTAATCATAAACTGAAATGACTATGACCATGGTTAATAAGAATATTGGAGTCACTGTCATGTCCCAATTCAGCCTCCCTTCCTTTCTATGACATGGAGGTCTGCGTTTCCTGTTACCATAATCAACTTTTGGCTTGACCCTAATATGATTAATCACTGTATGCAAATGTAATTGGTTGTCAATAAAATCATGTGTTGTTTGTTGTTAAAATTGGAAAGTGACGATGGAATGAAGTATTGATCTAATTATTGTTTGATTAGGCCTATAGTAATTCAAAATATTTAGATCATGCAAGCCGGTCATGATTTATCAGACTAAGATTCGCCAATATCACATGATGATTAGACATGCAGAGAAATGATGACTTCCTTGCTCATCCAACCCTTTGAAAATCGGTAATTCATTCGTCTCCTCTAGCCTTCTTCACTCATCCTCTTCCTATCTGCAACCACACCAAGCATAACATGGGGGTGGGGTAAAACCGGAGCTTTGAGCGCCAATTTGTCTAAAATAAAAGAAGATATGAGGTTGGTAGTGATAATTGAACCTGAAGGACCTCAGTTGTTGGATCAATACCCCAAGTTGCGGGATAAGATTGACATGGTAGGGTAGTTTCCCTTCTTTGAGCGGTTCCAAGGCTACATTGAGCAAGTAACAAGGGCATTCTTTTGTGGGATTAGAGGAGAATAGACGCAAGTTTGGGATGTGAAGTTTCATCTTACACAGGATTTAATAGCTCAGGAAATGGCACTTCCCTAAGAGGGTGAACGCTGGTCCAAACTCTAGTAACTCGACAAGAATGTATGGCCTCCATTATGCAAGGATGACACTCCAAAGCCAAAATTGGGAAAGGGAATGTTGCAGGGGCATATATGGAGTAAATATCGAAGGCTTATGTTTCTATTGCAAAAGTATGTGACATGTGAGCACTTAGGGACGGTTTGGCTTGGCAATTCAATATCATATTCAGATCCTGAGTCACTTTAGAGGTAAAACCCTGAGCCTACCTTTTTTATTTGAAGATGTATTTAGCTAAAATGGCCACGACTACTTAGAAACAGACTGTAAACATAGATCATAACCTCCATCATCATGGGTTAATTTGCATAATTATGAGTGAGGTATTCAGCCGGCGACAAGACAGTTGGGAGAATTTCTTGAAAAGGAATCACTTTGTGAAGAGGGTGGAGGATGTTTCAAAAATTTCTAAGGGACATGTTGTGGTCATAGAGAGAGAATAGGTTCAGGAGTCTGATGATGAAGGTCAACAATGAAGGAGGAAGAGGGATAAAAAGTCAAAGAAATTGAAAAAGCAAATTGATTCCTATGAGGACAAGGACTCAAATGACAACAATGAATGTCAATAGGGAGAGCTTAAGGAAGATGATGAAATGCAAGTTTAAACTAGGATGACAGAGGATGAATAAATTCACATTTCCAAGGAGAAGGCCCAATTCCAAAAGAGAAAGAAGGCTAGGAAAAATTACAAGGATGCTAAGGACATTAAAGTCGTAGAGGGAAGTAAGAATCTAAAGGTCGGTGCTAAGTTTCAAGAACTAGAGCTAGAAGTGACCATTTTGAAGGAGGTAAAAGGAAAAAGCACTCAGAAAATCATTCCAGAAATGCCTCTCCTCATGCAACGAGTCACCACGAGCCAACCTTCTAAGAAGGAAAAAGGAAAGGCTTTGTGGGAACCCTTCCAGAAGATATTGGCTAGTGAAGAAGGTTGATTATCAAAGAGCTTAGTTTCATAACCTCAAATGTTGGAGATGGGGTTGCAGACCGCTATAGAAGAGGCACAGGCGTTTGAAAAGATAGTGGCGAGGGAAGTGGAAGTTTGTAGACAATAAAAACAAAGAATTGTTAAACAAGCATTGGAAGAAGAATTAGAGGATGATCCAAGAAAGGAAGTGGTAGAGGGTTTGCTGGGAGAATCTCTAGATAAGCAGAGTGGTTCTCAAGAACATCGCTCTAGAAGGTGCCATAAGGAATTGTAGGTAGAGGAGATGAAGGAAACGATTAAAGAACTCATTGTTCTGGAATGATTTCTTAAGCAAGAAAATCATATATTAAAGAATACCAATGTACGATGCCAAGAGGAAATAGGAATGTTGAAGGAAAAGTACAGAGGTGCCATTTCATTATCAAAGTAATGGCATGCCCAAGCTTCGAATTTGGAAAATCAAATTGAAGGCCTGCGCAGACAATTGAGGTTCATACAACCTAAGGGGACTTTGGGAGGGTTTCCTTCCTTTGGGTCGTGGTTGGACACCCTTGCAGAGGTAGCTACAAATCAACAAGTTTAGTTGTCAGGGGGAGTCCTTATTTTTTATTAGTACAATTTTGGTCGACCAACATTTTGATTGCATAAGGGGCATGCAGTATCTTCGATGTGGGGGAGATGTAGGGTTATGGTTTTACCCTTTTGTTGCAAGAAAGAAACTTATCCCATTTCCAAATTGATCGATTATTATCCTACTTTTAATATGTTTTGCCTACTTGCAACCCATTAAACCCCAATCAAGCCTTTAGCTTCCAGGTATCTCAATTTCATAATAATCATTTTATTTCTATTGAATGAAATGGAATGTTGGAATTCATTCATACTAACATGATGGCTTGGTCGGCAGCGTTATGAGATTGTTCTTACAGATATATACCCAGTCTTGCAGCAACGATGCACATTCTGCAACATGTACTCTATTTGACTCAAAAGTATGATTGCTAGGTTTCCTTTCCGATGACTACATGGCACCATTTGATGAGTGACTTTCATGCTATTTCCATATGTCCATGATTCAAATGTTTTTGGTCCCTGAAACCCGATTTGGCAATTGATAACCTTTGGATTTGTTGTCATCAATACTGAATGGCTTTGTAAAGAGTGATCCCATGCCTATTGGTATGGAATCTACCCATTTATACTTAAGTTTAATTTGTAATATCTAAAGACAGACAGATCGTTAGGTTGTTGTTATGAAGATCGATTATAAAAACAAAGACATGTACTGAAAAAGGGGTTTCCTATTGAGATTTCACGTTATTGTGTGTTAGTCCACTTTTATTCAAACTCTTATTAATACAAGGATTTTATCTTCACATAAGTGTCATGTTTGAAATATAGTTATCTTACTATGTTTGTGATTGGAGGAGGGCCCCCATCACTCGCAGGCACTCAATTGAGTGTGTATTATTATAATTCTTACAATTTACTTTGATTCGGTAATTTGAATAAGAATTATGAACAAATTATCTTATTTTAATCGCAATTGATCTGATGTAGTTTTGAATTGAAAATGTTAAGTGTGTTTTCTTTATTCCCTGTAGATGATTTGATCCATTTGTTAAATGAATACATGTCCTTGTTATTTCATTTTCCAGAGTATGGAGCTTGATCTGGAGAACATTTAATTTCCCTTTTAATTAATTTGGTAGGGTTGGTTCTCTGGAGTATCATCAGATCAATGGTCGCAGGAAGTCCAACATTTCACTGTTCGAATCATGTTGGAGAAAACTTAATTTTAAAGGAACTCTGTCCATTAAGTTGTAGGATTGGTTTGATTTTGATAGGGTTGCATTAGTTAAGTGCCCAATATTCAAATTGGTTTGAATCAAGAGTTTAGGATTTCCCTGAGTATTAGCATCATCATTCAAAGCAACACATAGGGATAAATACCCTGTTGATATGGTGATGCTAGATAGTGCCATTATCAGAGAATTTATCATTCTTGTATGCTTTCATGCATAGTTTTAGATTGTGATTTAGTAGGATAGTCAGTAGTTGATTTTTAGAAAAACTTTGGAGTTTAATTTATGCATAGATTGTGCACAATGCCTCATCAGTCTACTAGCCTGGATTGATCATTTAAATGCAACAAATTCCACTATATAATTTGCACTACAAAAGTGGTTCTTTAGGTGAATATAAAGAAGCAATGGAATTAGGGGTGGATGTTGGCATGTGGAAGGTGGAATATATCATGGAGAAAACCCAAATAGGTTGTTTGAATGAAAAAATAATGAGTGGGGCATCCATAAGGATATGGTTATCAAAACATTGGAGGCCCATCCTGGGATATACCCAAGTCTTCCATGTTTAGGGATGGATATTTTTCAAAGGTGAAGAGTTAACATTGCAAATCTTCTTTAGATAGGGCTTGGAAATGGGGACTCTTAGCACTGTATTTGAAGAATTAGAAATTGAGTTTTCTTTGTTGAGAACCAACCTTTCTACAATAGATTTTGGTACTTCTCCTAGGGCTTCCCTTAGATCCATGGAACTCAAAAATTGTAAAAAGGGTTGGAAATAGCCTCAATTAAATCATTTCTTCAAAATATAATTTCAATTAAAAAGTGGATATGCAAGTGGTGACAATTATGGTAGAATTTGATTTATGCATGGGGTTGCTATAGGAGATTAAGATTATTTGGGGTAATTGGGTCTTGAGTTAGAAATTGTATTTCTAGAAAAATCTCCTTCAATGTAAGGGTTTCCATGCCATCAACCATTTATAAGCAAACTATAATTATTCTAAAAGGTTATAGGTAAAAATAAAAATAAAAAGTATGGATGCATAATCCAAATTCAATTGTAGATGAGGAGGTTAGTTTAGATGAGATTGGGAAGTGAAACCCTAATAAAATAGAGCATGAGGTAGAGTTGTGTTTGAAAGAGGCCTTGCATTAGGAGGAGATTCGTGGCTCTAAAATGATTGAAGGACGCCTAGTTTATGATTCTTCTTATAAAAATAAGTTCATTTCCATCAAATCCTCTTATATTTTGATAAATCATAAAGAATTCCCTTTGTTTGTGGGGTGTTCAGGGACTATTTGTATTTCAAAAGAGGGCATGGGGGATTTTGACAACAAGCATTCCCCAAGTAATATGGGTGTTTTTTTGGGCTTATATAACTACGTCAATCCTTTCCATTTAGCTATCTAGCCATAGGTTTGTCTCAAGTCCCAAAAAGTTTCATTAGATGGAGAAGGATCTTCTCTCCATCCTTAAAAGAAGTTCTCTTAAACAAGGAGGGATCACAAGTGTATAGCGATGAGTCAAGTAAGGACAAAAAGTATCATAATAATGGGGTCAAAGCTACCTACCTTCTTAGATTGAAGAAAGCAGTTTTTGGAATTTGTGGAGTTGTGAAAGGTGGACTAGAACTTGACCAAGACATACATGTCCATGTAGGTAGAAAACCATTTTTATCCAAAGCTAAATCACACACACAAAAATAATTCAAAGAGGGGAAGTACTTAACAATTGGTGGGGTCATTAGAGTAATCAAAACACTTAAACATATTTCCAAATAATTATCTTATCTCTAAACTCCAAAGGGGTACATGGTAGCCCCAAAAAACAAACCCTACAAATAATATGTGTAGTCTATTGTCCAAATGTTTTTCTCCTTCAATAAACCATGAGCGTGGGGTCATAGGTTGTAAAAATTTTGTCATTTTTTAAAAGTATAGGAATTTTTGTTCTTTGGATGTTGTCGGTATACCAAGTGGGAAAGTTTTTGCTCCCTTTTCCAATGTGTTGTCTATAGGTATTGTGGTGAAAGGAAGGTCGAAATACCGAATCAAGGTTTTCAAGATCATAAATCTATATGGATATTATGGTGATAGAAGGCCATTTTAGGAAGGTTTGGTGGATTTTGGTGTTTTCCTGGGAGACAATGTCATAATTAGAGGGGACCTAAATTTAATCCTTGGTCAAAGGGAAGTATGGGGAAACAAATAGGGAAAATATTCTTATAGATTTATTTTACTATTTCTTTGAAATTCATAACATGAGTGATGTAGAACATGTAAAATTAGTTCCTACCTTAGGGTATGATATAAGAGGAAAAAATGGAAAAGATGTTAGATAAGTTTTTGGTTATTGCGCAATTGAAGGTAGATTTAGATAGGGTTAGATCATGGGTTATTCAAGAAGGTATTTCAAATCACTTGCCAATTTTGTTTCAAATCAATTAAGAATGTGAATTTTTTTTTACCCCTTTTAAATTCAACTTGCCAATTTTGTTTCAAATCAATTAAGAATGTGAATTTTTTTTTACCCCTTTTAAATTCAATCACATTTGGTTGGATGAAGAGGATTTCAAATCATTCGTGGTATAAATAAATACAAATTAAAAATTAAAATATGGAGAAATTTGACCAAAATAGTGGGTAATAAAAAATGAAATAATTTTCAGATGTTTTGAAAAGGACGAAGACTAAAGTTGTAGTTTGGGCTTGCAAATATCCCCCAAAAGTGAAAAGGATATGGAAGAGATGGAGAAATCATTAAAAGGTCATTTGAAAATAATGAAAAGGGGGTTTTACTAATTTTTTAATATTTTAATTTTTTCGTGAAGTTGAATACAATTCTTTTCAAGATATAGAAGGGAATAAAGGGAATAAATAATATAATCTTGCAAAATAGGAAAGTGAATGGAGACTCAAAATTAGAGCCATTTGGATATCTAAGAGGGATAGGATAACTAATTTTTTCATAAATATGTAAATCATAGGTAAAGTATAAATTATATTTGAGAAATCAATAAATCTAATGGTTATAAGGTGAAGGTTTGTAAGGAGATAATTGAAGTGGGAAAACAAAATTTCGAAAATCTTTTTAAAGATTCAGATTTGGTTATTATGGGTGAAATCATGAAAAATATTAGATTATCTACTAAATTGATCATTGAAGAAATGAATTGAGATATGGAAGGAAAGATATATGAGTAGATAAAAGCCATCTTAAGTGGTTTCAAAAAAACAAAAAGCCTTGGATCTAATGGATGGATGGTGCAATTTTATTTAGTATTTTACAATTTGATTGTCGATGACATACAAATAATGTTTGAGGAATCTAAAAAATCTGGACAATTGTCGGATGACATTAGCTCCACCTTTCTAACTCTTATTCCAAAATTTCGAGATCAATAATCCTTTGACGACTAAGGCTCGTATCCCCATGCAAACTTGTATATAAAGTGTATTCAATATCATTGCAAGTAGGCTCAAAGGGATCATGTCAAGCTTCATTTATGAATAATAGTTGGGGTTCCTATATAATAAGCAAATTTATGATAATGCAGGTTCATGCAAGAAGGCATGCACTTAGAAACAAAAATCTTGATGTGATTATAGAGTTGGATCTTGCCAAAGTGTATGACAAGGTGAATTGGATTTACCTAAAGTTGTTGTTGATTCAAATGTAGATGCTTTCACAAACTGTAAAATAGATTTTAGGGGTGTATTTATTCAACTTCTTTTGTAGTTCTAATCAATTGGTCACCCATTAGCTTCTTAAATGCATCTAGAGGGTTGCGACAAGGCTGACCCATTTCCTCTTTTCTTTTTTTGTTGATAGGTGATGGATTAAGCATGATGTATCATGGATTCAAGGAGAAGAGGTTTGTTGAAAGGGACATTAAAATGGAAATACCCTCTAGCAGAGGTTTTTGCTGAAGCTCCTCTAAAAAGAGCCCAAATATATGTTTATAGTGGAGGTCACTAATAAAGGCAAACATGTGGAGATTTTAGTGGATGTTTTTATATGGTTGTTTTATACATACCAAATGCATCGGTGTGTCCTTATTCTAGATGCATCAGCGTGTACAAAATCAAAACGCACCGATATAAATAATCCTCGTTAAATGGAGGGAAAAACTATATTATATTTATACATCCAACAATAACCAGTGTGTTTAGACTAAACTAACGCACTGGTGCGTCCACATAATTCATGCACCACTTTCAACGAAAATGCAACCCTCCTACCTAGGAAATGATTTTTTTTTAAATAAGAAAAAGAAATTACAGTGTGTTCTATATAATGCACTGCATCGGTTAATTTGGTGCATCAACGTTCGATAAAATTAAAGAAATTGTTGGACATAATTGTTATTTTTATTTGTTTAGATCCATTACCAGTTTGTTTAGATATTCAGTAGCGTTGTGCAATTGGAAGCACCGACAATTTTTTTTTTAATAATTTTATATTAACTAATGATGCGTTTATGTCACTCCAATGCATCGATGTGTTGCCTAATTTTACGCACCAGTGCATGGTAGCATTAAAAACAATTGTCGAACATAAACTATTTTATATCATTGTATTCATTAACGGTGCATTTGTAGCTACAAAATGCACCGGTGTGTTGTGTAAGGTTGAGAACCGAAGTAGGGTAAACTTGACAAAAACCAGATGGAAAAATGTTTGTTTGTTTATTTTTGTTTATTTTTGTCTTTTTGTTTTTTGATTTTTTTACTAATGATGTGTTTATATATCCTAAACGCACTAGTGCTTCCATAATAGAGTGCATTGTATTAGCCCGATGGGATAGCTCAAGTGGTTGAGTGTTGTAAGTTGTGAGTAGAAGGTCTCGGGGTCAAATCCCCGGGTGGCTATACATTGTTATATAAGGGCCTCACTTGATGTCCCCATCAGGTTAGCTCTGTAATTAGAGCGAATAGGGTGAGGCCCCTTTGGGTGGTCTCCCTATGACTTGTTCCTGTGGACGTAGCAAGCCCCGCTAGGGTGTAGGTGAACCACAATTGAAAAAAAATAGAGTGCATCATATTAGGGTAAAATTTTAAAAAAATGGGATGGAAAACATTTTTTTTATATATTTATTATTGATGCGTTCATGCCACAAAAACACAACGGTGTGTTGGGTTATCAGGCAAATTGAAATAGGGTAAAATAAAAAAAAAAATTATTGGACATTAAAACCATTTTAGCCATCCTTCAGTGCTCTAAACCACCTAAGCACCGATGCTATAGTTGATTAACTGAAGTGCCCTAATATCGATGCTCCATGTGGTTGGATTTCACCTCCCATTGCTTCCTATGTGACATTCAAATTTTGCAAAACAATGGTCAAATTTCATTTTTTTGTCTAACTGCCAACCATTCCTCCCTATCGCGCAAGTTAGATAATGTCTTTGTTATTTTCTAATTTAAACTTTTAGCGGATTAAAAATTCAAATTACCTCCAATTTGTTAATTTTCACAAAAAAATAAAAAAATTTCATAATGTGTTCGAGTTGTTTGACTCGCACATCACTAGTTAATGCTCCCTATAAATTTACATTGTTCACTTCTAACGATGTGTGTTTAACATATAGTGCACTACATCGATGGTACATTGTATTTTTACTAACATGTCACTAAAACTTAATAACAATTTTGCACATCATCAGTTTTTGATGCGTTTCACAAACCACAGAGTATCATCAGTAGTGCTCTCTAATATACAAATGCACCAATGTGGCTAAACACTTAGAGCACTATATAACCAATGTTTTCCATATTCGTAAATGCACTAATGAACTAACGAAAAAAATAAAATAATGATTGACAACAAACACCATTGCATCGTAATAATACATCTACACTGTCGGACCAGTGTGCTTATGTTTAAATTATGCACCAACATGGATTTTGAAAAAATATTGTTTCACTTCATTTCGTGGTTTTTTTTACATAGAGATGTGTTGATTATAGTGTGCTCTAAATAATTGTGTGCACCGTCTATAGTGCAGACACCTATTCATAAAGCATCAATGCTCCCAAATGAGGGACGCACCAGGATAAAAGGTTTTACAAAAAATAGCGTTGCAATTTAGTATCTCACACACACTGGATATGGTTATTTTATTGTCTGGCATATCATCGGTGCGTTAAATTTAGAAAGCACACTGCTTATTTTTATTGTCAGAAAGAATTTTCGACACAACGGTGTGTTAAAGTCACTTCAGCGCATTGCGAACGGTGACTATGTAGTTAATAACACACCATGAATGATATGCTAGAAATACAAAAGGCACCACTGGTGACGCTTTACTGTTATATGGGCACACCGTTTATTAAATTCATTTATTTAGAGAAAAAAATGTTTGATCTTAATAAATCAAATGATAATTTAATGAAAATTTTAATGTTTTATATATACATGTGTGTATCTATCTATGAGACTAATGAAAGTTATATATGAACCAAAGACATTAGCAGTGAGAGGTGCAACAGAAGGAGGAGGCGCAGGTGGACCTTTACAATGATGTACGAGAGTGGGAGTCTAGAGAGAGAGAGAGAGAGCGACTGTACCCTTGCCCCATTACAAAACAGACTCGAGACCTCTCAAGCATTGTCAAACTCCTTGAGTTCTATCAGGAGGCTACATCCCTAAATGGGAACTCAACTTTGTTGATGCAATTAATCCATCATTGGGATCAACATAGACAATCCTTTCGGTTTGGTCCCAATCTGTGGTTTCAACCCACAGAGGAGGTCATCTATTTCATCACCGGGCTATCTAGGAGAGGGGAGGATTTTCTCCAGTTCCTATTATAGCCTAAAATGACACACTCTCTCCCTATGACCACTTTCCCATGTTTTTGTCGCATGTCGACACTTCCATGACGATGATTCATGAAAGTCATTGAAAAACCACCTAGATTGGAGGAGCCATATCTGGAGTTCTATAACTCCGTTTAACCTATTCTATGGACCTTTGGAAAGGTGTCTGAAGTCAGGAAAAACTTTCCAGAAGGCACCAAAGACTGAAAATTCCCAGAAGTACCCTAAAAATGAGCATATTTGACCTATTCGTGACTTTGCCTTCATGGCACCCGCAAGTTTCACCTCTATACTCGTGACTTTACCTTCACGCTATCCACAGTTACCCCGAATGCCTTTTGTATTCATGATTTGCCTTCATGCTACCCGCAGTTACTCCTATATTCGTGACTCTTGTTACTGTAGCCCATGATTTCATCTTTGCATTGGCAACTACTGTCACTACAACCAGCGACTTTGTCATGTGCATGTCCAAAACTGAATGTTTCTCGAATTTGGGTAGTTTTGGTGGTTATGCAACTGAATCCCTCAGTTGTAACTACTTTGTATTCGATCTTATCTCTTCATAAATGTATAAATAAAGGGAAAGAGGTCCATGAGAGGGGACTTGGACTTTTGCATTGTTATGATGGAGGAATTGGGACTCTCATCCCCCCCACCTTTTCCCTAGATATCATCTCCTTGTGTTGCATAGCTTGGAGGCTGATTTCCTTGGAGAAGAGAAGCAACAAAACCATATAAAGTTTTCGTGAGGTGCCTAGCATGAAGAGAAGGTAATCTGTGTATTTCTTTCATGATTAATAAAGATGTGATGTCCTTCTTCTTCCCAAATCATTGTTCAATGTGTGTTTGAATCTCTGTTTTGATTATATGATGATGTATATCAGTTTAAGGTTTCATGTTTTACTAAACATAATATCTATTCGTATAGTCAAATTGTTTTGAGGAAGGTTAAGTTTATTTTGCAGGTCTCTTGGAGCAAGAGGAGCAAGAGGGGCATTGAAGGGCTGCTTAGATCAACCTTCATTTGGATAAGGTATGAACCAATAAAATCTCTGAACCTTGTTTATATTTACTTGTAGAACTATATGCATCTACCTTTCGACCCCAGTATGTTAATAGCCTCTTAAACCCCAACCATAAGAACACTTTCCTCTACTACAGAACCGATGACTCCACTAGGGAGAGCCTTGTCTGTTTGGGGTTTCTTTGAATTATTTTCAGTATTTTGCAAAGTTTCAATTCCTTCTTGCAACTTAGGAACACCCTTAAAGTCTGATAGAACACCTCCCTTGCCTTCCTAAGGCAGCTTTTGACCTTTTTTGGCACTTTTACCGCCCATTCGTGAGATGTAGACATAATAGTAGCGAGTCTGGGATGTATTCACGACCTTTAATGTTGCCAACTATGAGTGGCTCATGAACCAATAGTAGAGCAAATCGTGAGTGCCTCATAAATAATGTTTTCCCTCTTTTTTTGTGGTTTTTTTTGTTGTTTGAGGGATGTTTAGGAGGTCTTTTGGGGTCCTATGCATGTGCATGACTCTGGGAGTGAGTATCATCTATTTTAGGTGTTATTTATCTATGTTGCAAGTCCTTTTGTAGCATTAGGTTTTACTCATTGCTCTTCCCCCCCACCCCCTTTGCTTGGTTTGACTTTTGGCTTATGTTTCTGGTCAGCCTCTGTTAGTGATCTTTGTCTGATTTCATAAGCTTATTGGTCTTTGTTTCCTTTTTTAATTGTTGGTTAACTTCACCATGCCAAAGTAGTTGATTTGTCTCTTATGCAAGCCTCCCTTCCAAGTAGGGTTTATACTGACTTTAGGGCAGTCTAGAGTCTTTTTGGTGGTTGTATAGTAGGAGTCCTTTTGCTTTGTTCTTGTTATCGGCATACATTAGTTTGTAGTAATGCAAAAGAAAAAGAACATATGTTTGCTTTATATGCATGTAGATTAGGGTTTTGTCTTTGATACATTGCATATCATTGTTTTTGAAAGAAAAAATAAATAAATTGTTCTTTCGTGGCTTTCAAGTTTCACTTTGAAAAGAAATAGAAGTAGGTTTTCTTTTGCATTTCATGTTCTCTTTTGCTTAGTCGTCTTGTTTCTACTATTGAGTCACACATCATTGGTTTCAACTCCACCACCCTTTGAGTAATCAATAGCCCTTTAAAATAAATGCTTAATATCTAAACTATATTAGTAACTGTCTATTTCTAGGGACGACACACACTAGTCTAAGCTAGTGTTTTGGGTTAGGGATATCTTAACTACCAAAAACTTCAAACTCAAACATAGTGGCCTATATTTTAGGAAATACAACTTCGTTGGGAAAGACATAAAAAATATCCTCTCACCCAGGAGTCAAGCACGAGGTCATGCGATACTGAGATGTTAGAGATACCCCTTCTATTCTCAGTAGAGCATACACCAGAGTTGTTGCACGTTTGGGGCTTACTCAGTACCTTCTCCTGACCCTGTGTGGTGCCTGGTACTATTTAGGTTTCAGGCTTAGCTACCCTGCCCATGTGCATCGGCTGGATTGACGACTGTTTCGCTGGACTTTCTCCACAATTTTGGTAGCCTTAGTATCTTGTATGCTAGGTTCTTAAACGGGTGGTAGTAGAATGCTATTTCCATTGCTCCTAGGGTAGACTTGGAATTTAACCTTGGTGGACAATTTGGGAGGGTGGTTGCGTGATTCCAGCGCTTGCACCCAGATAACTCTCCACGAAACACCAAGTAACTACTCTCCTTCCTTCACTGGTTAGTTCTAGGCCTTCATCATCCCACACTTTCCTTTGGAAGGTACCTCTATTTGCTTGGTTTGATACTTATTTATTTTCTGCTAGTGGTGTGTTTTTGTACTGTTGGCTTCCAATCGAATTCAAACTTTGTCTTCTCGTTTGAAAATATGGCCCCACCCCTGCGGACACTAACCAAGAGATCCCTATGCTGGGAACTCCTTGTATTATTCCTCTCACAGGGAATGTTGGTGTTCATTTGATGGCCACTTTGAATCTGCATGGATTCACCCTAGGGCTACTGGTGTGGTTGTTCTCCACTCCAAATATCCTGAATGCTCATGATGCTTCTCAATCAAGTGCTTTATATCAAGGGAATCAAAACATTGCTTCCCCTTCACCTGTAGCTGCCTCTCCTCCTCCTTCTACCTCATGCGGTGAAAGTTATGATACTAGTAACCGAAAGTCTAAAAGGAGTAAAATAAGGAAGAATAAGAAGAAGACTCAAAAGCAAGGGGGCACCCATTCAACCTCTGCAGGTCAATTTGGACCTCACCACCCGACCTTTGGTGGTCATGTTGGGGGCACCTATCCAACCTCTATAGGTCATGTTGGATCTAAGCACTCAACCTATGCAAGTCAAGTTGATCTTCACCACTCAACCTCTACAGGTCATGCTGATGGAACCCTTCCAACCTCTGTAGGTCAAGTTGGAACTAGTCACTCGGACTTTGCAGTTCATGCTGAGGGCACTCATTCAACCTCTGCATGTCAAGTTGAACCTCCCCATCCAACCTCTGCAGGTCATGTTGGACCCAACCACCCAACCTCTGCAGGTCATGCTCGGGGCACACACTCAACCTCTACGAATCATGTTGATCCTAACCACTCAGCCTCTATAGGTCATGTTGGTGGAACCCTTCCAACCTCTGCAGTTCATGTTGGATCCAGTCGCTCAGCCTCTACAGGTCATGCGAGGGGAAAACTCTCAGCCTCTGTAGGTCATGCTAGGGGCAAACAGTCAGCCACTGCGAGTCATGTTGATACTGTTGAAAAGACTAACCGTTCAAAAAAAAATCTCAAGTTCCCTTATAAGCTTTGTGAGGGAGACCACATTACTCATCAATGCCCTACCATCATAGAGGTACGAAGAGTTTAGTTCCAAGGTCATCCCTTTTTTAACACCCTGAAGTTTCTCAACAACTAGCCTCTCTTAGTCAGGTTGGACTCAGTCACCTAGCCTTTGGTGGTCATGCTAGGGGTAAACAGTCAACGACTTCTAGTCATGTTGACACTGTTGAGAAAACTGGTCATTTGAAATGCAAACTTAAGTTCCCTTGTAAGCTATGCGAGGGAGATCATCTTACTCACCAGTGCCCTGTTATCACAGAGGTGTGAAGAGTGTGGTCCGAGAATCAAGGATATCCTACTCCTGAACAGACTGTAGTTTCTCAACAACCTACTCAACCTTTGGTTGATCAAGTGGTCAAACAAATGTCATATTTGGTTCGCCCCACTCTTCTTTCAGAGAGTGATCCTTATGTGATTGAATCAATGTCATCTTTGGTCAATCCCACTCTCCCTTCGGAGAGTGACTTTCATGAAGCGATTGAATCGATTCCTTCTTCGATTAATCCCACTCTTCCTTTGGAGAGTGAAGTGTCTGCTAGTCACATTTTCTTCACTTCTAGTTCAGAACTTACTGAACAAGGGGGCACTAAACTCGTTTCGGATGAACCCCCAACAAGCTCTCAAATTGCTTCCTTTGATTGGGACAACTTAGTTGATCCACGCCTCCCTTATGATGCACCTTTCCAGATAAAGGTCAAAGTTGGACAGTACACTATTGCTCATTGTATTGTTGATGAAGGAGCCTCAATTAGTATTTTGTCTGTGCGTGCTTGGAAAGGCATGGGATCTCCCAACCTTGTGTCGAATTCTAGTCAGTTACTGGCTTTTGATAGAAGAACTACTACAATGTTGGGAATTCTTGCTCAAACACCTGTTACTTTGGGTGGGAAGATCATCTTAATTGACTTCATGGTAATATAATACCCCTTGGAAGATCATCTTAATCATGCTCCTCGGGCATGATTATGTTTATGCCATGCAAGCTATGGTGTCAACGTTCTTTTGTGTGATGTACTTTAATCATAACGAAGACATTGTCACTATCGATTAGTTGGATTGTCTTGATCCCTCTCCTGACCAAACTAGAGACCAGGTCTTTCCTTTATTGGTTCCTTTATTGTGAGCTATGTGGCCTCATATCCCTCGCATTCAATTGCTACTGAGAAGAATCCTCTGTGTTCATACTTACCTTCTCGGTACTCGGTCCCCGCAATTGAACAGGTTATCCATCCTTTAAAGATTATGGAGCCCATTCTCCACTCTGTTGAGCCATTTGAAAGTTCAGACATGTGTCCTATCTGGGATGGTTTACTTCCTTCTGATGAAGTCTTCCTAGAATATTTGATACAATCTGACCTTCTTATGGATGTTGGTTCAATTATGATCAAGTCTAACCCTAATTTTCTTCATAAGCCTGATCTTTCCATTGATTGATCTTCTTAGTTTGGTCCTATTGAGTCTTTGGACTCACCCTTTGAACGGCAAGTCAATGATCCTTATGAGTTTAATTTTTCTTCTATATTTTTCAACTCCTGTGATACTGAGTTTGTTCCTGCAAACTCTATCTCCCTTGTTGATTTTTTCTTTTCTTCTGAGGTTTATCTTATTGATTATAAACCCTTGGTCCTTGGTACTATAGATTCCTTTTTAGTTGATATACCTTGATTACGCCTTTTGTAGAAGATAGAAAAGTTGCATGTGTTTCTGGCAAAGTGACCTTCTTCAGATCTTTTCTTCTGAATATGATATTGATGTTGTTGTTTCTTGGAGACATAATTCTTAGTTGGATCCACAATTTTTTATTAGCCTCGCACTGTTGTTCAAGCTGTAACTGCATTTGCATGTACCCTGCTCATGCTTATCAGCCTGAAGCCGACTTCCATGCTTTTAGCTCATTGTATAAGCCTTCATCTCTACTCTTATCATTGCTCAGCCTTGTACCATTTTGCCTTTGCAACTTGACACCTTTTTCCTTGAGGAGACATCCTTAGGTCTATTCCTTGCGCTTGGAACTAGTTTCTCCTGCCTTTGACACTCGTCTCCTCGCATTTAGAGCATTCTTTTCGCTCTCCTTTGAGATCGTTAAAAACAGTAAGGAGGTCGCGAGTTTACTTTTTCGGACTCATTAAAACTCTACAGGAAAGATATGGAGTTATCTTTAGGCCTTGGTCTGACTCCTTAAAATTGACTAGACAACCGAGTAAACTTGTTTGTTCATACTCATTAAGGTAAATTGAACGATAATTCACATTGGTGGTAGGTTATCTCTTTTCTAGAACATGTGGATTATTTATGAAAAAGGAACACTCTATTTTCTTTGGAATCTAGAAGAGTATCTTCAAGCATAGGTTTATCTCTTTTCTTCACCTGGAGGACTAAACTTAAAGAAAAGGACCCTTTTCGAGCTTAGTTTTCTCTTTTTTGTTCTTTGGATCTAAACAAGAAAAAGATTCTGAGCATTCTTTGTGTCTTTGTCATGCTCGCTAAACTCTAGAACAAAGCATCGAGTTTACTGTTGTCCATACCATTCTCGTAAATAAATGGAACTTTCTGAGTGATCTTTCTTTCCTTCACACTCGTTAAAACTAGAGGATTCTACTCGCTTATGAAGGAGCGTCGGTCTGGTGATACTTTACCCCTTTTTAGGACCTTGCTAACTAACTACGAAAAAGGCATACCTTAGTTCTCCTCAGCTAAGAGAGTTATCCTCTGTATCATTTTACACTTTTTTGGACTTCGGAGACTAACTTTACGAAAAATCCCCCCCCCCCCCCCCCNCCACGAATTAGTGCTTTATCAATCATTCTTCTATTTCTTCTTCGAGCTTGTCAAAATTGAGGAAGGCCCCGAGTTTGCTTTCTTCGACTCGTTAAACCTTTACAAGAAAGAGGGAAGGGAAGTTCATTCACATGTATTTTACATCACAACAACAAGTCTTGTCTCCTTGAGCAAAGCACCAGTTTTGAGTCTATCAACAGTTGGGTTATAGTATTTTGACCTTATCTCAATTCAGAGTTTCTTACTCCTCCAGTTGGCTTCTTTTCCAATTATATGGGGAACCTGTCAATGTCTCCTACATTGCAGATTTATGTTGTTGGGCCCTTTGTGTCAAAAGCTTCCTAACTCGCTATTGTGTCGTGCTCACTATTCAAGGATAAACCTTTGTTAACCATTCTGCAGTTTCCTTGACCTTTTTTTTCGGCCATTCCCTGATATCATTTCATTACATTATGTATTTGACGGTCCTTGTCGTAAAATTTTGTACCATTTCCAGATCCATTCAGTCTTTGACTTACCTCATGTTGGATGATGGAGGATGCCTTAATGCCTTCCTACCAACGGATCTCTTCCTATCAATGTTAACACATCTTGCTCTACGAATGATATTTAGAGTTTATGGCATCCCCTTGGGGATTGCAGTCATCAGTGGCAATTTTCCTCGCTATTGGGTAACGAGAATTCCTTAATGTCTCCTACTTGATGGATTCTTTAGGTGTTCAACTTCAAGACCTTGTATTCACACTTGTTAGAATGTACTAGGTACCTTGGGGACCATTTTCATTAATGGTGGTTTCCCTTGCATTTGTTAATGGTTCTCATTATTGAATGGTAATCAAATGGTGTCCTCCATGTTCAACTTCAGCTCCTTTATTCGCATGGTTAAGATTCGTACCTTTGGGCGTTTTGGATTGAAGACCTTAGGCTGACAGTAGCATCGTCATCCTTTGCTATTTCCCGAGTTGCTCAAGACCTTGTCACACTTCATATGACATTTGCCAAGACATAGATCCACCTTGTATTCTTATGGCTATTATCGATTATTGAGAATGGATCCACCTTGTTCACTTGTGGCCATGACTCCTTTATATTTGATATGGCGCCTTTTTGCATATTGTGCGACCATGATAGTTACATCATTTATACACATGTTGGATCCGCCTATATATTTATGGTGATGATTTGTATATGGACCTGTATGTCCCAAAGATCAGTTTTGTCTGACATTTATCTCTCTTTCAGGTATTTTTGTTTGAGCCTTTTGATCTTGGATTCTCTGCTCTTTCCATACTCATATGTTTCCTTTTTATAATGTATTTCAGCTATCATCTTCCCCTCTAACCTCATACATTAGGGGGCATCTGTTATAGCCTAAAATGGCACACTCTTTGTCTATGACCACTTTCCCATGTTTTTGTCGCATGCCGACACTTCATGAAAGTCATTGAAAAAACACCTAGATTGGAGGAGCCATATCCGGAGTTCTTTAACTCCATTTAACCTCTTCTTTGGACTGTTGGAAAGGTATTTGAGTTAGGAAAAACTTTCTAGAAGACACAAAATCCTGAAAATTCCCAAAAGTACCCTAAAAATGAGCATATTTGACCTATTTGTGACTTTTCCTTCATGGTACCCATGAGTTTCACCTCCATACTCGTGACTTTACCTTCATGCTACTCGCGGTTACCCTGAATACCTTTTGTATTCACGACTTTGCCTTCATTCTACCCACAGTTACTCCTTTATTCACGACTCTTATTATTGCAGCCCGCGATTTTGTCTTTGCATTCACGACTGTTGTCAGTGCAACCCGAGACTTTGTCCTGTACATGTCCAAAACTGAATGTTTCTCAAATTTTGGGTAGTTTTGGTGGTTATGCAACTGACTCATTCGGTTGTAAATACTTTTCCTTCGACCCTATCTCTTCCAAAATGTATAAATAGAGGGAGAGAGGTCCATGAGAGGGGACTTGGAATTTTGCATTGTTATGTTGGAGGAATTGAGGCTCTCATCCCCCCACCTTTTCCCTAGATATCATTTCCTTATGTTGCAGAGCTTGGAGGCTGAGTTCCTTGGAGAAGAGAAGCAGCAGTACTAGATCAAGGTTTTGTGAGGTGCCTAGCATGAAGAGAAGGTAATCTTTGTACTTCTTTCATGATTAATAAAGATGCGGTGTCCTTCTTCTTCCCAAATCATTGTTCAATGTGTGTTTGAATCTCAGTTTTGATTATATGATGATGTATATCAATTTAAGGTTTCATGTTTTACTGAACATAATCTCTTTTCATATAGTCAAATTGGTTTGAGGAAGGTTAAGTTTGTTTTGCAATTCTCTTGGAGCAAGAGGAGCAACAGGGGGATTGAAGGGTTGCTTGGATCATCCTTCATTTGGCTAAGGTATGAACCAATCAAATCTCTCAACATTATTTATATTTACTTGCAGAACTATATGCATCTACCTTTCAAACCCAGTCTGTTGATGGCCTCTTAAACCCCAGCCATAGGAACACTTTCCTCTACAACAGTTCCCTGATGTTCCATTTGGTGTCACAAAAAATATTTAGCTTGCGTACTCTCAAAGATATATGAATGACCAGGTTATTGAACCTGCTCTTTTTCAGGTTTTTGGAGCACAATTGTGTAGTGCTTCTTTCGGTGGAAAGGAAATTAGGTGCCTCTCTCTTTTGGTTACGATGGTGGCCCACTTCACCACTTACGGGTAACGCATTATTTTCCCTCTATTATAGTATGTATATTATTTAGTGCATAGACCTAGATACATTAGGTGGTTTGTCATTTTTTTACGACAGTTTTGTTTTTATATGCATCAATGTCGTGCACAGTTTGAGGGGGGGGTTAACTTCTCTTTTTCTTTAGATATGTTTTGTTTATTTTTTTTAAGGTTTCGGTCATAAGGTCGTCATTTTATCATTTCCCTCTAAGTATACGATCGAGGTGTGAATGCATATGTGGGGACAGATGTTGTTGAAGAGGGTCCAACCACAATTCCTAGCTAGGATCACCTCAGAGGTACTTGAGTTACTAACCGATGAGAATGATTATTCTTTGGACCTTGTTTTGTAACCTTAAGTGGGGTTGGACTGGAAAGGATGAGTTGCCATATGACATAGGCAATTTTAGCATTATGTTTAAATTAACCTAGTTGCATTTTATTGTCTCACTTAATGCAAATGAAATTTATTCTAACATTTTCTTTAAATTTTTTTATGAAATTGTCTAATTATTATCATGTACTATATATTTTGTAGATATTAACACCTATGATGGGGAGGGGCCTACATCATTAGAAGATGAAGATATACATGGGCCTAAGTTATTTCCATAGTTGGCCACATTCAGCTTGCAATACAGGTCATATGTTAGATTCTGGGAGGATGTGGTAGACTAGTTAATAGCATTGTTGGCTTAATAGGGAGTCCACCTTGTACGAGTTCATGATATCCTACGAGACTCCGAGCTAGTAGATATATGAAGGATTATTCCTTGTGAAATGATGGGTTTGATGTGTCTTATTGTTGGTGCAACCAACCTTCTATGTCTTAGGAGGGATGGCCATGGTAGTGAGTCTTCCTCTACTTCATCTGATGAGGACAACTATCCTCCTCCACCTCCTCCTCCTTCTTATCACTGATATGACCAATGATCATCTCCTCCACCACTCCTCCTCCTCCTCAACATGATGATCGCCCATTATTTCCTCCTCCACATCCAGTCAACCCACCACCATCTCTAGCTCATCCATAGGTTGACCCTCTCCTCCTTAGTGAGCTGACCATCCACCATCTTGTACTCCATTCCTCTCACTTGTAAATTGGATGGCCACAACGGGTGAGATTGATCTTTAGGGAGATATCTACGATGCTCTCTAGTGTACTTTTTTCTTAGCAGAGGTATCGATGCCTCTAGTTCCAAGGATGGACCAACTATCGTACAACATTTTTTGGACTTGATATGTATATTTGGCATGTATCACGATTTTCATATTATTGTTCATATATATATATATACTGCATTTTTCATGTTTTTTTTAAACAAAAATAGTAAAAGGAGATGATATTAAACAGGCTATGCACAGCCATACATTACAAAAAAAGCCAAGACTGAGATTTCTTGCTGTTCAAAAAAGATAAAACCAAAATTGGTCCAAAGGGGAGACCAAAGAACTCCACATAAAGTTTTTACATATATTCGATGGACAACGGTAGTGCATACCCTAATATACTGCTGATTAAGAAATAAACAGAAAAACATAAACAAAGATAGTCATTAAGAAATTAGCCTGGCGGCTTCATTGGCTGTTCCACCGACTCCTCCTCCATGGGCTGAACTGTAATAGGGGTTTCACGGGCCTGACTGGCTTCATTCATATTGACCAAACGCTGAAGGTCTTCCTGGATTCTGTCCACTTTGCCCATCATTTCTCTGAGGTTGGATTCTGTATCATCAATCCTTGAATCATGATTGCTTATCTGGTAGGAGGTATAGCTAACCACCTCACCCATACCCTTCACCTCTTGAACCAGTGCTTTGTTATCCATTATGCCCATTGCCATCATTTCATATAGGCGTCTAAGGTTTTTCTTTATATTTGCAATCCCTGCATTCTCATTTGTTGGGTTCATATTGCCTTGCCTAGGGGAGCGAGAGTCAATAGCTAAGCGAGAAAAACTAGAAACAAAACCTTCCAGATTTTGGAACTGAGAACCATAAAACTCACCAAGAGCTGAGCGAAGAATGCTGACTTCTCGCAGAAGAGAATCACGGTCAGCCTTGCTTTTACAGGTAAGAGTGTCAATTGCGCCTTCCTTCCACCCAAAACAATTACAACCGAGAATCAAACTATTGTTAACTATGAAAACCTCACCTACAGGAAAACTGAGCCCAAGACCCGAGTTCAAATGCCACAGAGGGCCGCTGGCGTGGGGAGAGCAATGACAGGAGAAGAAAGCAGCAAGAGTGTGTCTTTCTTTCACAAACACCCTGCAAAAAGGTAGAGACTCCCACGGGATCTCCTGGAGAAATCCATCTTCGATGCCTGAGATCACATTCAACAGCGTCCTCTCCAGCAAGAAAGCAGAGCAAGCAAGGATCAGATCACTGTTCCAAGGAGCTGCAGAGCGAGAATGGAGATTGAGGGAGGCCATAATGCGAAATACGATAGGACATGGAGCGTGTGGGCTGCAACAACAATAACGCAAGAAAGGACTGGAGTTAATATCGTCGAGGATCAAGGAGAGTAGGAGCACATGCGGCGGTGGCATGGGAGGCGGTGGAATGAACCAAATGTGCACTAGTGTTTTCTTAAATGCCCCTTGCATCATGACCAATGCAATGGTGATTGAGCCTATTAAGCTATAGTTCATTATGGAATGGGTTTAGGGGGGGGGGGATTAACCCCATTGAGTTGTAAGTGCCCTTGTGGGAGGGAATCCCCCACATTTGCCAATTCATCATCGATCACATTATTTTCTCGGAGTATATGATAGAATTCATAATGGGGAGAGAGGAGCGAGGCAGTTTTGTCATACAACCGATGACATTTTACCGAGCCAGTGGTGTATCCATTGAGCATTTTATATATGACGTGTCTAGAGTCGCCAAATATTGCAACCTTGTAGTGATTGGAGTCGGCAAGAATCATCAGACCCTGAAGAAGAGCTATCCATTTCGCCTCATTATTAGTCCTGCATCCAATTCCCCAAGCAAAGGTTTGTTCAGTTTTTCCTTCAGGATCTAAAAGGATCCCTCCCGCACCTGCCACCCCTATATTTTTCATGTTATGTTGTATGTTAGGTAATGTTTAATGTGTATGTTAGATTATGTTAGCTAATTTTTTATGTGTATGAAAGATGGTGCTTGAGTTTGATAGGTGATGATAGATGTGTATGTTAGATAATGTTAGTCAAATGTGTGTGATGGTTACATTAGATGATGTTTATGTTTGTTAGGTGATGATGATGATGGTACGTTAGATGATTTTAGGTGATTTTAGATGTAATAACTAGATGTTTATCTTAGATGATATTAGATGTGAATGTTTGTGTTTGTTATATGTGTATGTCAGATGTGTATTAAAAAAATGTTCCTCCAATTTTATATTGTGAATAAACATTATGCATTTTAAATTGTGAAAAATATCATGCATATTTATTTTGAAAAATTGTGAGAGGTGTTTATTAAAAAACATCAATGATAACTTCCTCCTTATAGTGCAATTATTATCATATTGTTACAATTAATGTAAACAATTTTGTGGACTTATATTATAAAATAAAATAGAGAAATATTTCACATCTAATATCTTTATTATATTTAAATTAATTAATTATAAAAAATAATTTAATAATACGTGAATGTATTTCATTCCCCTATAAGAAATATGTGTTTATACTAATTTATCATGAACTTCTAATTTACATTTGCATCTAAATTTTACTTTTAATTAAGAAAAAATCATAGGTAATCTTGAAAATGGATTGTTATTATTACAATTTTGAAACATGTTTTAATTGAATCATTATTAATAATAACACCACTTCTATAACAATAAAACGACACAACAAAATGCTATTATGATGCAAAATGAAGATAAATGATGTAAGGTCGACTAAAACAATGATAAAAATGATACACACTAACTTACATTTTTCAATAAATCCCTATAAACCATATAATCCTTACCTATACAATCTATAACCCGATTTAAAAACCCTTAATTGCTCACCATTATATCCCATAGTACAACTCATAATCCCAATAATTATGAGTTGTATTGTGGGATATAATATATCCCACAATACAATTCATATCCCATAGCACAACTCATAATCCCTATCACCATTATATCCCATAGTACAACTCATATCCCATAGCACAACTCATAATCCCTATCACCATTATATCCCATAGTACAACTCATAATCCCTATAATTTTGTCTTTGGTGATACTTGTAACCGGTGTGTTTTCACTATCTACTAACATATGTTTTGGTGATTAGTTGATGTAGGGATATTAGTGGATTGTTTTTTTGCCAAATGTTCCTCCATGCTCATGATGTAAAAACTTTTTTACATCATAACTTTGATTACTCGTGATTTTTTTTCTTCGACAATGTGAAAAAAACTCATAACCCATACAATACATATAAAATCTTATTCTTATAACCCTAACCCATAACTATTATTAATTGCACCTAGAGGAGCAAGGTTCTCTACATCTCAGTACGGGGAAGATGTTGCCATGTAAGGTAATGTAACCTTACATTACCAAAAATAGAAAGAAATTAAAAAAATTCAAGTCGGCTCATAAATAAAAAAAATTATGAAAAGTAATTAAAAAATCCATGTCGATTCATAAAATAAAAAAATTATGAAAAATAAGTAAAAAAAATCAATGTCGACCTATAAAATAAAAAATAAAAACTCAAACTCAAATAGGAAAGGAATCAAATTTCTTGAGTTTAATATATATAAAAAAATACACATCAAGAAATTGGATCCCTCTTGGTGCTTGAAAGGTCCGGGTTTAAGATGGATCTATGATGGTTATAATCACAACCCTTAAAACCCTTAACCCATACAATCATTAAAGTTAATACCCCATAATCCCTAAAAAACACAATTCCTAATTCAAATATATCATTTTGAGTGCACATAATCTCAAAATGAATTATGCTTTTAAATATTAAGAATCAATTATTAATTGTGTGTTATTGATATTGAAAACTTATGTATAATTATAATTCAATAATGGTTAAGTTGTCATTTTGAGTGTATATAGTCTCAAAATGAATTATGTTAAAAACATAATTCATTTTGAGACTATATACACTCAAAATGACAACTTAACCATTATTGAATTATAATTATACATAAGTTTTCAATATCAATAACACACAATTGATATATATATACATAAATGTGTATATATGGATACCGAAAGGGATTCTTGAGAGGATAAGGAAGGTTTGCTTCAGATTTCTATGGAGCGGTAAAAAGGTAGAACAGACTACTCCATGGATTAGTTGGAAAAGGATCGCAGTTCCAAAATGCTTTGGTGGTTGGGGTCTTAAGGACATCTTTTTATTTTCGAAAGCTCTGGCTGCTAAGGGAGGGTGGAGGACGGTGAAGACTGATAGTCTGTGGACTAGGGTGATTAAACAGAAATACCTTCTTGGAGAGAGTATCACAGACTGGATCAGGAATCCCAGGAAATCTCATTTAGGGGGGTTGGTGATATGGAAAGCAATTGTAAAATCCTTTCATTTGATCGAAACCACCTGGCTTGGGATGTTGGAAATGGGGAAATTTTATTGATTGGCAGGGATCCTTGGATGGGCAGCAATCTACAACATCGCCTTCCTAACGATGTAATTGATGCGTTAGGCCAAAGAGGGATCACTTCCTTAAATCATCTCGCAGTTCCAAGGCTAGATGAGCAGTGGCGTCAATCCTGGAGAAGAGCCACTTCACTTGGGATGGGGGAAAGGGAGACTGGTATTATGGAACATTACCTGAGGGAGCTGGACAGGGTGAATATCTTACTTACTGAACAGGAAGATACACTTGTTTGGGAGGCTGATCCAGAGGGAATATATACACCGAAGACAGGGTACCTCTGTCTTAGCGCTGGAATGGAGCATAGGGAGGACGTCTGGTGGTGGAAGCCATTGTGGCGTCTTAGATGTCCAGCAAAATCAATACTGTTTATGTGGAGTGTATTAAATTACAAAGTTCCTACTTGGGACGTGATGCAGAGGAGATCTTTTCAGGGTCCAGGCTGGTGCGTTCTATGTAAACGGGAGATGGAATCCAGCGATCATTTGTTCCTTACCTGCTCTTATTCGATTACGGTTTGGAGAGAAGTGTCCACACTGACCGGATTCCATTGCCAGTGGGAAGGGGCTACCGTTGGGGCCGCGTGGGAATCTTGGTGGCGGAGGACACCACAAAAACAACATAAAATTCTTCCTCTGCTGGTCATCTGGGGGATCTGGATTGCACGAAATAAGGCCATTTTTCAGGACATCATAAGTATCCAGGAGATCACTGGTGTTATGTCTGTGGGTTACTATAAAGCCTATCCGAAACACATTAGAGTGGCTCGTGAACGCAGGATTCTTGAAGTGGATATTGATAGAACGTCACCGTGGGCATTTTTTGACGGGGCTGCCCAAAATAACGTATGTGGAGGAGGAGCTGTACTGTTCTTTGCAGAGTCTCATTTTTTTGTTATATCTATGGGATTAGGGGGGGGCACAAATAACTTCGCCGAGCTCATGAGCCTCAAGCTGCTGCTGATCTTTGCTTTAGAAAAAGGATGCAATGACCTTAATATTCTTGGCGATTCCATGAATGTAATAAATTGGATCAACCAGATTCAAGAATGCAGGCATCTGAGATTAGCACATATACTTCAAGCTATCAGACTGCTTCTTAGTCGTTTTAACACTTTTTCCTGCCGGCATGTATACAGAGAAAACAACAAGGAAGCGGACAAAGCTCCCAAGGAAGGACTCCGGATGGCAACAGGTAATTGGTTGATAAAAGAAACTTTTGATGGCAGAACTCAGGATTACTATCATAGGCCATTTATAGAAATACTATGATACTTGACTTGTTCATATATTGATAGGGAACAGCTGACAGTTTGCAGCAGAATACATGTTACTAGACTATATGCAACTATATTGGTATATTTTTGAGTCCTATGGACCGCATTTGTTTTCTGAAAAAGCATAAGTGTATGCACTTCAAAAATACTTGACTGAAGGCATTATAGCCTCTATACAGGGATCAGTTTCTGATCATCTAAATTCACACTAAGTGAATCTACAGAATGTAATTTTGATCTCGAAAGATGAATGAAATTACGCTTTTTTTTCTTGGAAAAAAAAAAAACATAAATGTGTATATATATGTATATGTATATACATATACATATATATTGTAAATAAGAGGAAATAAGAGGAAAACATTACTATTAGATCATGAAGTCAGAGTTACAAGAACCAACCAAACGGGCCAAAATCATCCTTCCCCGAGGAGAGGCCACATTGAAGAAATGAGCTTGAAGCCTAAGTATCTACACAATTTTTTCTTATAATACTTCTTACATTGTCTTGTTTTTTATAGATCTATCAAGATGTCTAAGAATACTGAGTATACTGCTTACAAAATTATCAAAATGACTACTCTTCTTATGCAAATTGATACATAAGAACACTTGGTTATCCTTGTGCAGGAGTAGCATCGTCCTCTATGATGATGGGAGGCTCGTAGCAATTCCCTAGGGTGACTAGAATCCTGGTCGTACTTTCTTCAAGATGCTCAGTCACGATACGCATCTCTGTTGCCATTACCCTATTTAGACACTTTTGGTCCTCCACTAGCACGAGAATCTTATCCTTTGATTTTCCACGAGGGTCTTCATTCTTCAAGAGAGAATGGGTGAGAATGCGTAGAACCTATTGAAGTGCTACAAATTTTCCATAATGAGCCGCTATTTGTTTTATCCCTCCTGGGTTTTGAATCCAATTTTCTAGATGATATACCAGGTCTTCATGGGTTTCCACCACTTGGTTCATGGTTTCCTCTCTACATTCTCTTGGCTCCCAAGCAACTTGCTTTACTTATCCTTTAGCATTTCCTTCATGATCAAAACTCTATGCCAACTGACATGGGATGAACTCTATATTGATACGCTTGGAAAGCCTAGTGAGATTCTCATTAAGGATGCTATCTTCACAATGTAAACTGATGATAATCATTTCCATGATGGTATAAACCGCTTCCTTCTACTCTTGCTCGATTAGGATATGTCCTAAAGAGATTTTTCCTGTTGAGAAAGCAACCAAAGTTCTATCCTAGAGCACCTATCTTGCATGAGTAGAGCCCATATTAAGTTCCCAAAAGTTGAACACTTTTGTTGACTGAATATGTTGAAGAGTCTGGTAGTTATTGCTTTTATTTTTCCTCAATTTTGCTTCTCACATCTTGCGCCGCAAGGTTTTTGTACTCCATAGTAAATTCCACTACCTTTAGCTGATTCATAGTCATAGATGGTTGATCTTGACATGCCAAGTGACATTTTGTAGGCTGCACCATTGTCTTTAAATGAAGGTTGAGGTGGTGAGAAGAGGAGCTATTTATTTTTCAGGGAAATCCATAATAGAATGTGGCTCTTTCCTGCTATGCCTCAACAATTATCTATGCAAGTTACCATAATTGTCTTGTACTTACCTACCACCCAACCTCCTTTGTCCATGATTTATATGTACCTCTGTTGTATCCTTCCCATCCTCCAAATACTCCACCACAGACCTCTGTAGAGAATTTAAGATCGAGGAAGAGCCACATTAATCATGTTTTCATGTGCCATGTGCTCAACATGGGTACAAGTGGTCGAGTGGTGGTTGTTGTCTTTTCTCCACGTGTTATCGATATTTGAAGTGATGCTCCCTATCCCTTCCGCTTCCACTTCATCATGAGAACGTGCTAGATGTCTTCCGCTTGGGTTGCTTTGATAGGTTAGAAAGGTTTGCATATCCTCGATGGCTAGACGATAACAATTTGACAAGAAGGGCCTGGGGAGGTAGAGGGGTGGGGTGCTTTTTTCCCTGAATGGAAATTAGGAATTGTCCTTCTCATGGGGACTTGGACTCGAGACAAACAATATGGCGGAGGCTTTGGCCCTTTGGCAGGGTCTCACTCTTGCCAAAGATAATGGCACCAAAGATATAATAGTGATTGGTGACTCTAAACTCGTTATTCAAGCTCTCAATACTGGAAACCCCCCTGAGGATTTGAAGATTCAGCAGTTGCTTAAGAAGATCCAAAGTGTCACCACCTTCTTTCAAAACTTCGAATCCTATCATGTTCTCCGGAAAAATAACAATCTGGATGACTCAGCAACAAATCAGGCCTCTTCTTTGGGACAGGATATCCTCGAGCTGAATGGGCATAGAAACCGTCATTATATTCTTTAAGGCTCTAATCCCCCTTCGTCACATGACCAAGAGCTGTTATCTTCAGGGGCCATTAGTATGGGCCTCCACGGGGTTAATTCTCGTTATCATTTCGTGTCCCATCCAATCATGTGGCATGCGTGGGGTATCCAAGCCAATGCATGGAGGAAGTCATGCGTTTCGAAATTTGTTTAAATCCCTGAGCTGGTGGCCCATTCGGACCTGTACTTCATCCGCTCCAATCTCCGTCACCCTGGTCCTTCACGATTTCAGCACTGCCCTCATGGATATTTCCTGTACGTCTGCACACTCTGGCATTATGGAATGCAAGGTCCCGAGCTATTTACAAGGTGGTGGATGGCTGTTGCTCCAACATCATTGGGTTATTTGCAATCTTGTTTCAAACACGACCATTTCACTGCTCCTTTGTGAAAACATGGACTCCCCATCGAAATCCTCTGCCTCCTCTCCGCTAGCTCTACATGTAGAAGATGAAGTTAGGGACATAAAGCATAAGTTGAAATCCATGAATCGCCTCCTGCAACATATGGATAAGGAGGGTGTTGAGGCCTGGAAATTCGCAGGCAACAATAGCAAGGGATTCTCCCTAGTCAACATTCCGAACTAGCCCATTGACTGTTTGGTGTAGGGAATCCATCCGTTTGCAGTCCGGCTACCGTAGGTCAAGTAACAAAACAAAGGTTTTACCAGTTGCGGCCTGGTCCACCGGTATTTTGTATTTTTCGACTTAAGTATGAAATGCAAGTATCTAATTAACCATGCAAGATGATCGAGATGCAGGGAGCATTCACAATGTGATGCGCAGGTTCTTACCTCTCGTCTTCGCATTCGCAAGCACCTAAATCACATATGCAGAAATGAAACAAACAAACTATCTATCTATCCATTTATCTATCTATCTATCTATCCTCGGGGAGCCAAATTGTAATTTATCTATGAGTAATGTGTTTCGTTCACGTATCATAAATAGAAATTATAGATAGCTGATATTCCTACATACAACACATGGATGATTAAAGATATTTCAACAATCAGATAGCCAATTGCTTTATGAATGGCATACATTACTCATGGTGAAAATTCCACAAAATAAACCAGAAATCATTTAAATGAGAACATAGATTCTAAGAGTTAGAACAATCTCATGGTTAATGGACAAAAGCTGAAAAACAAAATAGTTCATCTTTCCGCCATCCACTGCATAACATTTGGAAATTTCACCCATATTTCTCCAACAGGCAAAACATAATTCTTTATTGCAAAGAGAAATAGTTCTTCTTACAATATTGTTTTCCAGTCTAACTGGGAAAAAGTCCTTCTTTCCCTCTAAGTCTTCTCTACTTAGACAAAAGGGTGAGACCGTTGGGCTGCCTAAAGTAACCTTTGGGCTTCCCAACTCCTCGCCTCCCCAAAATTCTCTTTTCTTAAATGTTTTTTACAAAATGTTGCAAATTACAAAATGACCAATCCTTCACGAGGAGGGTCCCACTTGGGTGTCTAGAAACTTCTTCCATGCCAAAGCTTCAGCAGCAATGCCTTCAAAGGCACAAGGGTCCAAAAACTGAATATTGATTTCAAACTTCTCAGCCTAGTTCTTTATAGCCTCTATCCTGGCTGCACTCAACCGAAGCTCGTCATCTAAAAGCTGCACACTGATAGCTGAGTGGTCTACTTCGTTCCTCAGGATCTGCTCATCCAGGGCTTTGATATGATGTATTTTAGCTTCCTCCTCCTGGTATCTCTTCTACAACAACTCCACAAAGGCGTTGTGGTCTGGGAAAGCCTCAAGTCTCTGCTCGGCCTCTATTTGGCACCGGTTGTAGGTAATGAGTAGTCTTCTGAAAAATTCAGTGCAGGCTCCTTTCGTTTTCTTGACTGTTTTCTTGAAGTCCTCTGTGGTGTTAATAGAAAATTCTATTAAGTCATAATCCTGCTTGAGGGCTTATTTATCCTTTGATGGCAGCTCTGCTGGAGTTTCTTCATTGTTTTCCAGCCTTGCCATTCTTGCAGTCAGGACTTCAAGGACATCCTGAGATATGTCCACAAAGTAAGAGGAGGTTTCCAATATTTCCTCCAATCGACCATCTATCTGCAACACTTTTCACCTTTCCTCCTCTATAGCAGTCTATAGCTGCAACATCTTAGCTTTTTGGGCCAAGACATGCTCTTTGAACGGCTGGAGGTTGACCTGCTGCTCCCTTGCTTCTTGCAGAGCAGCTGTTAGAGAGGCAATCTGCTCTTGATGCTTCTTATTCTGCTCTTGGGTGTGCAGTTCACTGGCTTGCAAGATGATATTTTGCTGCTCTTCTAGTTCTTCTACCTTCCCCAGCAACTGATCTTTCTCTGCCTTTAGTTCTTGGTATTCTTTCTGAACTTTCTCCAGGCATTCTTGTGTTGTTTCTCTAACCTGTCTTTCTACTTGGAGGTCCTGCAACTCAACCTTAGAAGACTTCATCTCTCTCTGCATGTCTTCATACTTTCTCTTCATCCTGTTGCTTTCTTCCCTTTCTTTCTTCAAGGCGTCCTTCAGTTGGGCGGAGGATTTTTTAGATAGCTCCAAGTCTGTCATGATCCTGTCCACATTATCTTCCGAAGCTTGAATCCATGCTGCTCCGACTCTAATGGTGAATCTCAGATCTTGATCGGTTCCTAACGCCACAGGTGTATCGGTGATCATCTTTCTGGGCAAACCTCCTGACTCAACTTTCCTCTCTGTTCTCTTTATTATCCTCTTTGTTGCCCTATCATAGAAAACAGTGTCGAAATCAGGGATTTCTTCTCCCTTTTTCTGAACAAAAGGAACCAGCTTCAGTGTGGGGACCATGGGTGTGCTGGTAGCAGGCACTTGGGGGTCCTGACCCTCTGGGTTTTCCATATCCTGGGTCTGCCCTCCAGTTGTGTCAGCGACTGACTACTCTGTCTCTATTTGTGTCAGCTTCAATCTTTCTGCTTCCTGCTTTAGTAGCTCCTCATCGAGCTTCCTCTTCGCTTCTTCTGCTTCTTTTCTGGCTGCTTCTTCCGCTTCTTTAGCTGCTTCTGTTGCTTTCTCAGCTACTTCTTGAGCAGCTCTTCTTTTCTCTTCCCCTTCGCTGTGCAGCCACCCTGCAGCTTCCTGTGCCAACCTCTGGGCTTCCTCTTTTCTTCTCTTTGCTTCTTCCTCAGCCTTTGTTTGTTCATCTCCCTTACCACCCTTGGTGGTGATTTTCTTCCTGAATCTTCTCCTCAGAGCTGTCATGTTTGGGGCATTTCGAAATACAGATTCTTCACTGTCATAATGGTGGGTATACTCAAAATGCACATTGTTTTCTTTACAATGTTCAGCAACTTTTCTGTGGGAGTCATTTCTATTGAAAGGCATCTCGCCAAAATGAAACCTTTCCAGTTCTTGTACGAACTCATCCGCTTTCTTTACCCTAGTGAACCTGTAGCTTCCTAATTTGAAGGGCAAAGGAGGGTAAGCAGTCTTCTTATGCTCGAATAGGAAGTTCCCTATACCATCCAAGAAGACTTGCTTCACTGCCTCCTTGTGAACAATGTAGTCAGTAGCATATTTTGGCAGTAAGGAGGGTGCTTTTGAACCTTTGAACATCCTGAAGTATAGGCCATCTTCAGTCAAAAAATAATCTGCATATTCTTGGATAACTTGCAGCGCCTCCTCTGACATACAATCACACTCCTTCAGGAAAATGAGCGTGTATAAGTGCATGATGAAGTGCTCACAGATTTCCCGATAAGGGCTGTGATACTTGTGTGCCCATATGGTTTATAAGCAGAATAGAGAGGCATTCTTTCCCTGTCCCAGATGCACCTGAGGCCGGGGAAAGGCTGATTGCACAATATACAGTTTATAAATATTGAACTCATATAGAATTCAGACCTTTTCTGGGACTCTCCTCCCAAGGCTGAGGCCAAGCAAGCAGAAAGACTGTTTGAGACAAGGTTGGCCCAATTGAAGATTGTTCCCTGGGTTGCAACATAAAAAATGATGGGTATCCATTCTAGCTTGAAAAACCTGTCGTGAGCTCTTCCAAAGATTCTGTTGAGCATCAAGGCTATTAATTTGTATGGATCCCTTAAACTTGCAGTATCATATTCGCCTGTTACTCTGGTTCTAAAATGCTTACCAGTCAGCAGCATTCTTTTCATGGTCTCTATAAGGTCCATTCTTATGTTGTTTAACCAGTCATCAGATAAGAACACTTGAGCTTCTGGAAAGTGGTAGTCCAGAGCTACATATCCGGGGCTGTATGCAGCATAGCCCTGTTTGTTAACATCTTCTAGAATCATTGTTGTGACATCCGCCCGAGGCAGAATCCACCCAATCACTTCAGAGCATGGGAACAGCTCTGGTCTGGTAGCAATTTTCATAATAGACGATCTCTCTATGTTAGCATATATGGACTCTTCTTCTAAGCCCATGTCAGGAAATTCTCTGTGGGTGATCAGTCTATATACCTCCCCCCACTGGTATTCAGGTTCGACCCCAGAAATGCACTTAGTGTCTTCGTATATGTATTCAGTTTTAGTGACAACTTCTACTTCTGGCTCTTCCTCGACTACAAGAGCTTTCTTCTTGTCTCTTTGACATGGTGAGCTCTTCCTGCCATGAAATTGTAACATTAAGCCCTTTTGGCTGAGTGACCAACTTGTATACATCAATGTGCAGTGTGTCATTTCTTCTATGTTTAAAATGATAACAATCAGTCAATGAAGCAAATATACGCATGTATAGCCTGAAATGACTTCACTAACAGAAAAACCAATGTGCAGGATTTAGTGACTTTGTCTATGTCCAGCATGATGGAAAATAGTTAAATGTAGTGAGATTGTGCAAGCTACCACTGTTCTCCAATATCAAACAATTCTAACAATGTAATCCAGCAAGAAGGAAATCTACATAAAATTGAAGAAGGCTCATGCTGTTCGCGGAAAAACAATTACATTAACACGACTAAAACTTCCGCTCTCTGTGGGTGCCACTATCATTTCGCTGCGTAGGACAGACAAGGGACAAAAACCCCTGCAATCCTTCTCAACTACACTTTACAAATGAACCGCCCGTGCAATCTGATGGTCGACAACCTAAATGCAGTGGCACATCCCTTCCCCCTTCGGCTCGGGTTCAAAACAAAACCAACAGTGTGCGGAGCGGCACAGCGAAACACTTGCTATTCGAAGGGGTGGGTAAAATCCACACAAGAAGGGGAAAACCACCAAATGTCATAGGAAAACCAACACCAACCTCCCCTGCACAATCATCATCGCCCAGGGCAGCTTGGTGCAGACGGCGTAATGGTCGTCTGCACCAAGCTCCATTTACTGTGCGCAAGGCTGCAGAAGGTCGCGGGCCAAAATACTCCGTGGGTTAAAACACCCCCCTGACCGCGGACAGTAAGACCCCCAAAACTCTTCAATATATAGGTGCAATCACGGGGTGAAAAGAAACAGTCACGACAAACCTAACCGCAGCAAACATTAATCCAATGCTTCAAATGGAACAGGGTAGGGAAACAATGAGCCTACATGGCACAACAGCGTGTATGGTGGGTCGAAGACGGTCAGGCTTCCACAGTTGCCACCTGGACGCGGGTACACAGACAATGGGGTCCGAACAAGTTTGAGAGGTCGACAACGCACTTGGAGCGAATGATCACGACAGTTGAAAATAACGATAGAATAATCTAACGTCTTGACCCCGTTTTATATACACACGGCCAAACTCTCACGGCAGTTAAAAGATCGGATGGCGGAGAGCTTTAAATCGGAGGATGAAAGTAAACGCCCCTCCGCAATGGCGGATGATCAAAGCACCAAGCCTCCCACCCCTGTCATACATATCGGATGGCGGACCGCTTTTGGGTCGGAAGTTGAAAGCAAGCTTCCTTCTACAACAACGGAAAGAAAAGGCTTCCCGCAGCCGCAAGGGCAGAAGTCCGCTACTTTCAGAAACGACGGAAATGACAAACGGGTCTGACGTCAAAGCAATGATCGGAAGAGAAAGCAGTTTTCCATCCGCAACGGCGGAAGAGAGAAACGATAAAAAGTTTCGATGCAAAACCAAAATTTAGTCGAGGTAAAAAACAAGTAAATCGGAAAGAAAGTCGAATACCAAACCACAGATCCATCCGCAATGGCGGAAGCTAAACGCAAACACCTTCTGCAGCAGCGAAGAAGAAAATATAAAAAAGATTCAATGTAAAACCCAAAAGTCCTTCGCCCAGGAAACGAAACATTTAAGCAATGATCAGGAGCGAAAGTGTTTTGCCGTCCGCAACGGCGGAGAAAGAAAGGACAAATCCTTCCGACGTAAACCAAAAGATCGGCCGATGAGAAAACCAACGGATCGGAAAGAAACTCAAAGGCAAAACCAAATATGCGTCCGCAACGACGGAAGACCAAATGAAAAATCCATCCACAACGGCGGGGTACTAACCAAATAACTTCCGATTCAGGCATGCTTCAAAGGCGATAAAGCTTGATCAAAAAGTAGAAATTTGAAGCGTTAGAGGGAGAATCAAACAGGTGGTAAACCAATTCAATCATATTTTATCTTTCTGAAAGTTCTCAGACCAAATCAAAGAAGAAAACGAAAATAATCTAAGCGAAAGGAGGGTCCTAAATTTTTTTAGAATTTTGGGAAATTGTTGCAGCTGCAATAGAGGGCAGACACCGGTTAGAGATTGTGGACCTGGATTTGATACAGCTGCGAAAGGAATTCGAGCTCGGGATTCAAAAGACAGAACACGTGTTTATCAAGTTCTTGGCAGAATTGGAAGTGAAGGTTGAAAGAATGGAACTGAAAGTGGCGAGGCTGGAAGTGGAGGAACGCCCCGGTCCCTCCTTGCGCCATGGAGAACATGCTCGTTGAATCAAGTATTTCAGGTTTTTTGATTTGCTTTTGCTATAGCTAGCTCTATTTAATATTCTCCTATGTAAAGTTTTGAACTCTGGACTGTTTTTTGTCTAAAAACTTTGAATAGTGGCCGACTTAGGTAGTGAGGATCTTGGTTTGCTGCTCCCATAAGGGATTTGGAGTTTGCCGCTTCCATAAGGGTTGTGTAAGGAACTTATTTTGACGCTACCTCAAGGGCACCTGAATTGTTCGGCTCTTTACAGTGGTTATACCACTTCTACTTAATATATCCATTTTTGTTTAAAAAATAAAAACAATTTGACAAGAAGGGCTCTCTTTCTAAGTCGATGGGTGAGTCAATGAGGGTTCTAACTCTAAGTTGGGTCCCCATGTTATCTATGAGATCTGCCACATTGTTGGCATCTCTTTTTATGTGGAGGAGAACTAGAGTTAGTAAGTCACGAACCAAGTTGGCCATGACCTTCATGTCTTCCTCTATATGCCAATTCTATCTAAGACGCCTTATTGACAAACCATTTAAGATTTTAAGAATGCAATTTATTAGAATTTACGAGTCTCCCTCAACCATAATTTGTCTATAGTTCTGGGATTTGGATATTTTTAACACTTTTGTAAAGGTTTCTATATCCACTACATTGTTGCTTCTCACTTTGATATAGCTTGCAAAGAGTCTTAAAATAGAGTCAATATTGTCTCTGAGAACTTCCCCATAGCTGGCTTAACCAAGATTGTTTTTAGACACTCCATCGAAATTGAGCTTGATGAAGTTGTCCAAGGGTAGGATCTAACTAGTGGGGCTAGACATTTTGGTCTTAGAGTTACGATGCAAGGAGACAACGAATTGGATATTCAGGTCCCAAGCTCTATAAATTATGGCTTCCTGTAACACACCTAAAAATTGCACATTTATTTTTTTACACGTGTTAATTTTACCTATTACTTTAGCAACATTCTATGTTTATTTTACTGCTGGTTCTAATATCTTATATCCTGTTGCTTACGACATGAATTGCTAATAAAAAGGATGGCCAGTTCCTTCTAGAATCTTCAACCATACTCCTTCAGGTGATGTACTCTCTTTAACTCTGTTTACTTAAAAGTTTGTATGTGAGTTAGTCGTGGGAGACTATATTTGTCTTGGCCTAGCCTGCCATTTATCTTTAATGTTTTGCTTACATGGTGTAGGTCTTACCATAGATGTAACGACCTGTTCCTAAGTGTGGGACTTAGGGTTTGTACAAGCATGTTTTCCATGCAGATATTTATATGATTAAAAAATAAAGGTGAAAAGGTTATTTACACATGAAGGTGCAGTCTGGTTTTAATGCAATGAAAGAGGCCTTAGACCTCCATGGCGTAAATATCGTCATACATGTTTTATAAGCATTCATGGTTCTCAAACTTATCTTTAACACATTCTTTATACTATTGTTTATGCTATAACAAGGTTACAATGATATAATTAACAAGGGGTGAATCAACTTGTTTGAGCCTAGCGCTAAGGTTATGGTTATTGCATCATTTAGATAATTTAATGTTTTAAGTTTGCCCGAACTCTTATGTTAATACTTCCCAAACCTTAGGGAAGGGTAATTGACTAGCCATGACCACGATGGCATTAGTCCAACACCATGATGGCACTAGTCCAAAACCCATAATGTGAAGGTTTGTAAAAAGTTAAAGCATTATTGTTTGTACTAGGGTTGACCCTCATGTTCTAAGGTTTTGTTTGGAATATGATTTAAGTTTTTAGTCTGGTGTTGATTTATGGTACAATTGTAATTAACGCATTATCCAAGAATTGGATTTGCAATTATTTGTTGTAATAACACTTGACTGTGCAAATTAATTGGAACTTTTGGGGTTGTAAAGATAGCGTGGCCTGGCTGCGAGTTGAAAGTGCAGCCAAGTCCACGAGGCAGTATGGGACTTCAACTTTCCCTACACCTGGATGGTGACAACGATGAGAGGTGATATGGTTTGTAAAGGCCTTCACTTGGTTTGAGGGATGCATTATTGTTGTTTGTGTTTGTCGGAAGTCTGGCCAAGCTCTACAACTCTGTTGGTTTCTTCCATGAATTTGTCACTGTGTTCATTGGTTCTACTTCTTTTCTGAGGTGGTGAGTACTCTGGAGTTTTACCTCACTGGTGGCCCATCGAGCTTGAGCTCCAACAAACCATCGAACATGGCCAATTGGTGCATGGTTTGCTTTAGTAGGTAAGGCAAGGAACTTTTGTTGCAACCTTTGTTTGGTTCAATGTCAAACTTGGTTCTCCTTGACTAATAATCGTTTTCTTGTTTTTGCAGACCTAGAGGGATAAGGGCACTCGGAGGATCCGAACCTTAGCTATCCACACCCAACCTCATGGTAAGAATTCTGACCCTGCGAGTTTTAGCTAGTTCTGTTTGTAAATGTTTTTAAAAGTTAAATCTAACTTCTTCTGGGTTGTCTTACAGATTTTGGCGCTGGGAGGAAGGCGACAAGGTCACCTTCTCTAGGGCCTGTGTCTTAACACCCTTGTGTAAGTATTCTCAACCTCAATTGCTTTATAGATTTTTTTACAATTCCTTCTAGTCTATAAATGTTAATCCCCTTTTTGTTTGGTGGTTGCTGGACCCAAACGATGGGTCGTGAGGTTTCCACAGGTGGATGCAACTTCAAGATAAGTTTCTTGTTCGAGCTAATCTCTGCGTTTCAAGGTTACTTGGGTCTATGGTTTCTCATGTGTATTAAATGGTTTAAGAACAAGGCCACAATCTTCGATGGTTTTACTGCCTGTAACACTCGATGGTTAAATCTTGTTAATGTTTGAGGCTCTGTAAAGATTCATTCCTTTTTTTTTGCTTGTATGCATGAATGTATAACCTATGCATAGATTATAGCCATTTTGAAATGGACTTACAACCATCTGGGACTGTTTAAAGATTTTATATGTTTTGTTTTTAAAGATGAAAGTGAGGTTTATATCTAACCCTCGGCCGCCATATGGAATGGTCTTATGGCCATAGAGGAAAACGTTTCCATTGTTCTGTTTATAAAATTACATGTGTATAAACTCTTATTGTTAATGGGGTTGATATTTAAGCAGTCTCACAGCCATTATATATATGCTCTTTGATGGAAACAATATGGGTCGTTACTACTCTTTTCCATTCTGTAGATAGTTAATTACTTTTCTTTTTTATTTGTGTTAAAGTTATCTTGACCCTTATCGGGATAATCCAATGTGATATCTACATAATCCTATTTCGATTTTTATGATTGTTACCTCAAAACTATGGGTGGTTGTAACCGAGAGGATTTTCAATTCAATGTTTTTAATCCCAAGTAGTTACGGGATTTGATCCGACAACCTCGGTAGGAGATCATTAAACTGGAATTACGAGGCTTTGCCTCTATGTTGATTGTATTTAATTTAGACAGTAAGTTATACAGTTAGGATAATAAATTCTATGCTTGAGAACCACGAAGGGGTCTTGGATCATACGCTTCTGCCCTAATGAGGGTGTGCGTATCAAAATGAATTTGGATAGATTTAATGTTGTTTAATTTCTGTTAATGGATTTTAACATCAATCCAATAATGAAGGTATACTTTGTTGAAAAGGGATTTGATCCCGCGACTTGTAAGTAGTCTCGTAATTTTGATGGTATTAACAATAGCAATTATTCAGCTATACTATAGAGTATAAAATCTGCTTATAAATAAAACTGTGGATCTTCGATCCTTGAGCTTGATCTTTGTAAAGTTATACTGTTAAAGGAAAAATAAACGGTAGTTAAGATACATGTAGATAAGGGGTTTGTTTGTGAATATGATTTGTTATAAGATTATTTAGATCAGGGTTTGATCATGAATCTAGATAGTAATACTATATTTCTACCATGCTTCTTCGTACATATGCTTTAATCGATACTTAAACTTAGATAACTTCCTATGTTATAATACTACAAATAGTATTACAAAGTGATTCATGTCTATAGTTAAACTAAGCTACAGATCTATATACTAACTTTAATCTAGCGTTATAAGTTTATGTAGTATATTTAGATAGATACTCATTGCTTAAATTGGATTCATTTATGTACTTAAAAAGATTACAGATCTATTATAATAACTAGACATTATAAAACTAATTGCTAATATAACTTTAAAACAAATAGTAAGAATATATCTGGAACAATGATTTATACAGGGAATAAACAGTGGAATATAGGTACTTTTATGTGTATACAAACTAAATAATTTACTCCATTAGTTACAAGTATAACAACCATAATTAAATCGATAACACTTAGAGTTTAGCAAACTCCAGATCTAGGAAAATATAATCTACATCAATTAAAATGTGAAGTAGAAACCTGACACCAACGCTTTGGGAAAACAAGAGTAGGATTGTTGTTCCTCCCAACTAACTCCTAGAGTAGCCTAGTTACTTACTCCAGAACCCCCGAGCATGTTTGCTGAACCACAATAGAAAAATATCAATGCACCATGTCTTGCATTTTAAAGATGTTTAATCCTCGTGCAATGCTACCTACTGCTGCTTATGCACATACTAATTTATAGTATTCTGCCTAGAACTACTTGTCTTTTTCCTCTTGTGGGTCAGCAAACACTCTTCAACAACTATATCCACTCTTGTCCCCCCTTCAACATATTTTATTAAATAAAATTCATTTGATTACAAAATGTTTTATTCTTGACATTTCTGTCAAAAATAATAAAATAATAATAAAGTATTTTCAGTAGAATTAATAATAATAATTAATTTTGGGGGTGTTACATACACCTCCCCTTAGAAGATAACACCATCCTCGGTGTTATAACTTTGTTTCTTTCTTCCATTAAATCCTCTTGGAATAAGTCTGGATATGCCTCCCGCATATTACTTTCCAGCTCCCAAGTAGCTTCTTCTGGACTAAGGTGCTTTTATTGCACCTTGACTTGTCCGATGGTACGGTTCCAGAGTAAAAGTTCTCTCCTGTCGAGAATGCACTCTGGCCCCACTTGGAACTCTCCTTCGGGTTCCACCTGGATTACATTCCAATCAATCACATGAGAATTATTACGAATATATCTTTTCAATATAGAAACATGAAATACAATATGAACTTTGATATTTGCTGGTAGGGGTAACTGGTACGCGACCAACCCCACTTTAGCTAAAATTTCAAATGGCCCGCAATACCTGGGCGTCGGTTTTGAATACTTGCCCAGTATTAAAGAGTTTTTCTTGGGATTTACCTTTATATATACATGATCACCCACCTGACACTCTCTAGGAGTTCTTTTTAGACCATCATAGCTATTTTTCCTATCTTGGGTAGCTTTCAAGTTCTGATGTACCTGTTTCACGGTTAGCTCCATTTCTTTTAATAAATCAGGTCCTAACATTAATATATCAATAGGGATGCTCCATGAGATTGGAGTATTACACTTACGCCCATATAAAATTTCAAATGGTCTCATACTTGCAGAAATTTGGAAATTATTACTATAAGCAAATTCAACTAGGTGTAGGTAGTCTTCCCACTTACCTGGTTTGTCCATAACATACATTCTTAGCATGTCTTCTAGAACTTGGTTTACTCTTTTTGTTTTCCCATCCGTTTGTTGATGATATGCAGTACTGAATTTTAACTGGGTACACAAGCCTTTAAACAAGGCTTTTCATAAATTACCTGTGAACTTTGCATCTCTGTTTGAGACTATTACTTTTGGCACACCATGTAACCTGAATATTTCTTTCATGAAGATGTTTGCAATATTAACAGCTTTGTAGGTAGATTTAACATGTATAAAATGAGCTGTTTTGCTGAATTTGTCAACCACAACCATGATGGAATCATGTTGTCTGAAATTCTTGGGCAGTCCGGTGATGAAATCCATACTGATGGTCTCCCGCTTCCATTCTGGAATGGGTAGTGGCTGTAACAATCCTGCGGGATGTCGATGTTGTGCTTTAACTTGCTGAAAATCAAGACAACGAGCTAAGTATTCAACCAATTCCTTTTTCATATTTGGCCAAAAGAAATATTTTCTGATAAGTCGAATGCCCCGAGTATGGTATTTTATGTAGTTCATCCATGACTCTAAATTTAATTTTTGCGATGTTTGGTATGTACAACTTGCTTTTATGCAACAATAGTTCTTGCTGGTTTAGGCTGAAATTTGTTTTTATTTGATTTTGTTCATTTTAGCAGTCTTTTCTTTTAATAATTGATATTCTTTATAAAAAAATTCAACGCTTAGAATCTGATTTTCCAAATCAGATTCATAGTTGTTGCTTGCAAACAGTAAATTTGCATGACGACTTAGTGCGTTAGCCACTTTATTTTATTTTCCTTTAATATGTTTTATTTCAAAGTCATACTCGATTAGAAAGGACAACCATCTGGCTTGTCTTGAGTTCAAATTCTATTGATCAAATATATATTTAAGGCTTATGTTGTCTAACATAAGTAAAAAAATTATTCTAATTAAGTAATGTCGCCACATTTTTAAGGTATGAATTATAGCAACAAGTTCTAAATCATGTGTCACATAGTTTTTCTCATGATCTTTTAGTTTTCTGGATTCATAAGCCACAACATAATTGTCTTGTAGTAAGACTCCACCTAACCCTTCATTGCAAGCATCGGTAGATACGACGAAATCCTTGAATGGATTAGCAATTTTTTAGATCGGGGCGATGGTTATTACGTGTTTTAATTTGTTAAAACTTTCCTCGCACTTTTTAGTCAACTCAAAATTTTTAGCTTTCTTTTAATGAGGTTATGGGGTAGGAAATCTTAGAGAAACCTTTAATGAACTTCTGGTAGTATCCGGTAATCCCCATGAATGATCTGATATCAGATATGTTCTTAGGAACCGACCATTCCATGATGGCCTTTACTTTGTCTGGATTGATCGAGATTCCATCCTTGGACACTACGTGTCTAAGGTACTAAATCTTATCTTTGAAGAAGTCGCACTTACTGAATTTTGCATAAGGTTGTTGTTCTCTGAGTACTTGCAAAACTATTTTTAGATGTTCTTCCTGTTCTTGTTCATTCTTAGAGTAGATTAGTATGCTGTCAATTAAGACAACCACAAATTTATCCAGATAGTTACTTAAGATGATGTTCATTAAACACATGAACACAACAGGTGCATTTGTCAACCCAAAGGGCATTACAACAAACTCATAGTGACCGTAACGGGTCCTAAATGTTATTTTAAATATATCTTCATCTTTTATTCGCACTTGATGATAACCTAACCTTAAATATATCTCTGAAAAGATAGTTTCTCCATGGAACTGTATGAACATATCACCTATCTGGGGAAGTGGGTATAGGTTTTTAATAGTCATTTTATTTAATTGCTTATAATCTATCATAATCTTAGTGTTTTGTCTTTCTTATTCACAAATAAGACCGATGCTCCCCAGGGAGAGACACTTGGTCGAATATATGTTTTATCGATTAGTTCTTGTAATTGTGATTTTAGTTCTGCGAGTTCGATTATATTCATTCAATATGGAACTTTTGATGCTGGTACCACTCCAAGTATCAGATCGATTGTGAAGTCTATATCTATTTTCGGAGGAAGTCTGGGGACTTCTTTCGGAAAGATATCTCTGAACTCGTTTAAAATAGGTATGTCTTCCAGTTTACGTTTCATATCGTTTTCCTTATCATTCATTATATAAACTCCGAATACTTTACATCCTTTTCTTACTGACCTTTTCATTTGCAAAGGGGAGATTCATCTGATGGTTACCTTCCTAGTAATTCCTTTCCCGTTTATATTATTTCCATTATTATCAATACATGTAAATGTTTTATTAAAATAGTTTAGCAAAACTTTATGGTCTTCTAGCCAATCCATTCCTATTAATAGATCATAGGATCCTAAGGGAAATACATTTACATTCACATGTGTAAGTAAATCATTCAACATTATCTTACCATTTCTAACAAGACTAGTAACCTTTTGTTTTGTACCTGTGGCTAACTGTACTAGCCAAGACTTATCAAACTTTTCAGGTACTAATTTGCATAAATAAACTATTCTAGGTGAAATATAACTCAGGATTGCGCCTGGCTCAATTAAGATAGAGATAGGTTGATTGTTTATCATACCTTCAATTTCAACCATAGAGGTTTGGTGTTCTGCTTACCGATTTTCTAGTGCATCGTAGATTTTGGGCATGCTCCTTGCCATGTCTCCAACTATGACTACTTCTTGTATAGAATGTACGTTAAAATTATTTTCCTTAGTGAGCAGTCCTTAAAGTAGTGCAGTCCTCCACACTCTCATCATTTTAAAGGTTATTTATGTACTAAGTTTTTATTAGGAACATTTGAAGGTTCTTTATGTACTAAGTTTTTATTAGGAACATTTGAAGGTTCTTTTACAGTAGAGTTTTGGGGTTTAAATTTTTATAATTATTTCCCTAGTACCCCCTGTAGTTATTCCCCTAATTCTTATGAAATTTATTTGGTTTCTTTTTATGATCGTAATTATTGGGTCTTTTATTCTTCCAAGCAGGCATATTTTTTCTTTTATTTTTATTTTGGTCGTAACAGAAATTTGCCTTCCTCATCGCTTCCTCTAGAGTCTTTGGATTGTCATATTCAATCCGTTCTTTAAACATGAGGGGAAAACAACCGAGGAACTGTTGTATCTTTGGTTTCTCATCAATTATGTAGGGGACATAGCGAAGTAAGCTTAAGAACTTACTACAAATTTCTTTCATTGTCATGATCCATAGCCTTAGTTCATAAAATTCCTTAGCTTTTTCTGCATACTATTGCTCAGATAAATATTTTGTTTTAAATATTTTCTTAAAAATTTTCCAGGTTACATACCTCTCTTTTACACCCTTAACTTTCTTTATGTCTTGCCACCATATATCTGCCTTTCCGGTCAAATTATAAACGACCATTTTTGCCTTCAACTCATCTGAGTAATTATATATTTAGAAGTACTTTTTTTCATTCCGGACAACCAGTCCTCTACTTCTTCGCCCTTCTCGATTTCCCCATTAAACATGGGTGGATTAATTTTTTAGAACTCCCCAGAGATTTCCTCATAAGGTATATATTTTTTCTTCTTTTTATTATCGTCACTACTTTCGGTTGACTCTTGCGATTTTCTATGGGGCTTAACTGAATCTTCACTTGAAGTGTTAGGGTTATGGCTGGAATATTCCATCTTTCTACCCTTCTGTTTATTGTACGGGACAGTTTTAGGCAGTTCCTGTTCAGATTCTTTATTTTTATCTTTTTCTTCATCATGGATTTTTGCTAACAAGATAGTGTTCGGTTCTTATTGAGCCTTAGAATACACTCGTTATATTCCTTAACCTTTCTTTATTCAGATCTTAGTTTGTTAACAGTCCGTTTTAATTCAGATTTATTGTCCTGAATTTCATTTAGATTTACCCAGAACTCTCCATCCCTTATCTTACCCTCTTCATTATTTAAAGGTTGTTCCGAGTGACGTTCCTCTTTTGCAGACATTCTCGCATCTGCCATATTTCCTACAAAATATATTTGTATTTCTCTTTGTTGTGTGTAGGATAATTTAAAAAAACAAAAGAGTTAGTTTGTTGTTTTCTATAGTAGTTTTGTGTTGAGCCTATTTAGGCCTAGTGCTGAAACCGTGCTATGATACCATTATGTAACACACCTAAAAATCGTACATTTTTTTTTACATGTGTTAGTTTTGCCTATTACTTTAGCATCATTCTATGTTTATTTTACTGCTGGTTCTAATATCTACTATCCTGTTGCTTACGACAGGAATTGCTGATAAAAAGGATGGCCAGTTCCTTCTGGAATCTTCAGCCATACTCCTTTAGGTGATGTACTATGTTTAACTCCAATTTACTTAAAATTTTGTCTATGAGTTAAGCATGGGAGACTATACCTATCTTGGCCCAGCCTGGCATTTATCTTTAATGTTTTGCTTACATGGTGTAGGTCTTACCATAGATGTAACGACCTCTTCCTAAGTGTGGGACTTAGGGTTTGTACAAGCATGTTTTCCATGCAAAGATTTATATGATTAAAAAATAAAGGTGACAAGATTATTTAAGCATGAAGGTGCAGTTTGGTTTTAATGCAATGAAAGAGGCCTTAGACCTCTATGGCATAAATATCGTCAAGCATGTTTTATAAACATTCATGGTTCTCAAACTTATCTTTAACACATACTTATACTATTGTTTATGCTATAACAAGGTTCCAATGATATAATTAACAAGGGATGAATGAATTTGTTTGCACCTAGCGCTAAGGTTATGGTTATTGCATCATTTAGATAATTTTAATGTTTTAAGTTTTCCCTAACTCTTATGTTAATACTTCCCGAACCTTAGGCAAGGGTAAGCGACTAGCCATGACCACGATGGCATTAGTCCAAAACCACAATGGCACTAGTCCAAAACCCATACTATAAAGGTTTGTAAAAAGTTAAATCATTATGGTTTGTACCAGGGTTGACCCACATGTTCTAAGGTTTTGTTTGGCATATGATTTAAGTTTTTAGTCCGGCATTGATTTATGTACAATTGTAATTAGCACAATATCCAAGAATCGGATTTGCACTTATTTGTTGTAATAACACTCGACCGTGCAAATTAATTGGAACTTTTGGGGTTGTAATGATAGCGTGGCGTGGATGCGAGTTGACAATGCAACCAGGTCCATGAGGCAGTATGGAACTTCAACCTTCCCTACACCTGGATGATGATAACGAAGATAGGTGATAGAGTTTGTAAAGGCCTTCACTTGGTCCGAGGGCTGCGTTATTGTTTTTTGTGTTAGTCAGAAGTCTAGCCGAGGGCCGAGCTCTACAACTCTTGTTTCTTCCATGAATTTGTCACTGTGTTCACTGGTTCTGGTTCTTTTTTAAGGTGGTGAGTACTCTATAGTTTTAACTCCCTGGTGGCCCATCAAGCTAGAGCTCCAACAAATCGTCGAAAATGTCGAATTGATGCATGGTTTGATTTAGCATGTAAGGCAAGGAACTTTCGCTGCAACCTTTGTTTGGTTCATTGTCAAACTTGGTTCTCCTTGACTGATAATCATTTTCTTGTTTTTGCAGACCTGAAGGGCTAAGGGCACCCGGAGGAGGTGACCCTTGGCCACCCACACCCAACATCATGGTAAGAATTCTGACCCTGCAAGTTTTAGCTAGTTCTGTTTGTAAATGTTTTTAAAAGTTAAATCTAACTTCGTATGGGTTGTCTTGCAGGTTTTGGCGCTACGAGGAAGGTGAGATGGTCACCTTCTCCCAGGAACATGTCTTAAGACACATGTGTAAGTATTCTCAACCTCATTCGCTTTATAAAAGTTTTTACAATTTCTTATAGTTCTTAAATGTTAATCCCCTTTTTGTTTGGTGGTTGCAGGACCCAAAGGTAGGGTCATGAGTTTTCCACAGGTTGTTGCAACTTTAAGATACGTTTCTTGTTCGAGCTAATCTATGTGTTTAAGGTTACTTGGCTCTAGGGTTTTTCCTATGTATTAAATGGTTTAAGAATAAGGCCAACATATTTGATGGTTTTACTACGTGTAACACTCGATGGTTAAGGCCTATTAATGTTTGAGGATCTGTAAGGATTCATTCCTTTTTTTGCTTGTATGCATGAATGTATAACCTGTGCATAGATGGTATCCATTTTGAAATGGAATTACGACCATCTTGGACTATTTAAAGAATTTATATGTTTTGTTTGTAAAGATGAAAGTGAGGTTTATATCTAACCCTCGGTCGCCATCTAGAATGGTCTTATGGCCGTAGAGGAAAATGTTTCCATTGTTCTGTTTATAAAATTACATGTCTATAAACTCTTATTGTTAATGGGGTTGATATTTAAGCAGTCTCACAACCATTACATATATGCTAATTGTTGGAAACGATATGGGTCGTTACTACTCTTTGTGATTATGTAGATAGTTAATTACTTTTCTTTTTATTTGTTTTAAAGCTATCTTGACCCTTATCAAGAAAATATGATATGATATCTACATAATCGTATTTTGATTTTTATGATTGTTACCTAGAAACTGTGGGTGGTTGTAACCGAAAGGATTTTCAATCCAATGTTTTTAATCCCAAGTAGTTACAGGATTTGATTCGACAACCTCAGTAAGAGATATTTAAACTAGAATTACAAGGCTCTGCCTCTATGTTGATTGTATTTAATTTAGATTGTAAGTTATACAGTTAGGATAATAAATTCTATGCCTGGAAACCACGAAGGGGTCTTGGATCTTACGCTTCTGCCGTAATGAGGGTTTGCGTATCAAAATGGATTTGGATAGATTTTATGTTGTTTAATTTCTGTTAATGGATTTTAACATCGATCCAATAATGAAGGTATACTTTGTTGAAAAAGGGATTTGATCCCACGACTTGTAAGTAGTCTGGTATGTTTGATTGTATTAAGAATAACAATTCTTCAGCTATACTGTATAGTATAAAGTATTCTTATAAATAAAACTATGGATCTTCGATCCTTGAGCCTGATCTTTGTAAAGCTGTAGTATTAAAGGAAAAATAAACAGTATTTAAGATAATTGTAGATAAGGGGTCCGTTTGTGAATATGATTTGTTATAAGATTATTTAGAATAGGGTTTGATCATGAATCTAGAAAGTAATACTATATTTCTTCAATGCTTCTTCGTACAGATCCTTTAATCGATATTTAAACTTAGATAACTTCATATGTTATAATACTACGGACATTATTAAAAAAGGATTCCTTTCTATAGTTAAACTAAGCTACAGATGTATATACTAACTTTAATTTAGCGTTAGAAGTTTATGTAGTATATTTAGATAGATACCCATTGCTTAAATTGTATTCATTTATCTACTTAGAGGAATGCATATCTATTATAATAACTAGACATTGTAAAACTAATTGCTAATATAACTTTAAAATACATAGTAAGAATATATTTGGAACATTGATGTATACAGGGAATAAACTGTCAAATATAGCTACTTCTGTGTGTATACAAACTAAATAATTTACTCCATTAGTTACAAGTATAACAACCATAATTAAATCAATAACACTTAGAATTTACCAAACTACAAATCTAGGAAAATATAATCTACAACATTTAAAATGTGAAGTAGAAACTTGGCACCAACGCTTTGGGAATTAAGAGTAGGAATACTGTTCCTCCCAACCAACTCCCAGAGCATCCAAGTTACTTGCTCCAGAACCCCCGAGCCTGTTCGCTGAACCACAAGAGAAAAATCTCAATGCGCCATCTCTTTCATTTCACAGATGTTTAATCCCCGTCCAATGCTAGCCTCCTGTTGGTTATGGACATACTAATTTATAGTATTATGCCTAGTACTTGGTCATTTATGAGCCTCCTTCTCTTTAGCACTCAACTAGGAGTTGTGACCTTATTTTAGGTGCTGATACCTCCTGCATCCTGGGTTCTCACTCAGTGTGTTTTGCCACTTGTCTTTTTCCTCTTGTGGGTAAGCAAAGACGCTTCAACAACTATATCCACTCTTGTCCCCCTACACCATATTTTATTAAATAAAATTGTTTTGATTATAAAATGTTTTATTCTTGACATTTCTGTCAAAAATAATAATAAATTATTTTCAACAGAATTAATAATAATAATTAATTCTGGGGGTGTTACACTTCCCTATCATTGAAGTGTTTATCCTGGTCCAACCATGGATGGAGGTCAATGGTTTCCTTCAAAATGACTTTAATCCTTGACCATACTACTTCAAATATTGGCTTGATATTTGAAGATTCTCTTGTTCCTTTCTTTCCAAATTTCCCATAGGAGGAAAGAGGGAAATCATTTCTAGATTCTATTGATCAAGGGATTGGTGAACTGTTGGCGCTTCTAATTAAGGAATGTATTGTTGATGTTAGTTTGGTCTATTTTGGTAACCTTGAATATGGTCATTCCTTTGTCCCAGATCTTGGTAACAAAGGCACACGAGTTGAAGAGGTGTTCTCTGTTCTCCCTATCTTGCTTGAAAATATGACAATAAGTTGGACTTGAGAAACCTCTTTTATCCATATTATCCCAAGTTAGGGTTTCGTTCTTGATAAAAAACCAGAGGAAGGTTTACATCTTTGGCCAAAGGTTTGTCATCCATATTTAGGACCAAATGAACTCTTTCGGGATATCTTTATACCCCGCAGTTATAATGTATCCCTCTTTTATGTTGAAGTGTCATTTAGGTAAGTTTCTCCATCTCAGGTTGTCATTATCAGACCTACTTTTAATTCTTTTGTTCCCAATATATTCGATGATGACTATAGAGACATATGGAGGGGGTTGAAGGGGCCAATGATCTGTGGGAAACTATCTTCACCAATATTTGTTTTCCCCTTTGTTATCCTACGAATGACAATATTTATAGAAATATGATATTTCCATTTCTTCCTTATAGTTTGGGTCATGAAGGAAGTTTTGGAGATTTGAGGCTTGTTGCCACGAGTCTTCCCAGAATATTCTACTCCTTCTATTTCTTATTTCCTAGAAACTATGGTTATGAACAAAATGGCGCTTTCCATTTCTTATTTCCAAGCCAAGTTCCATATGGCGGATCTGTGAATCTAATCATTGGAGCAAATAAGATCATGTTGCTCCTAGTTCGGGATGTACTTACTTTCCAAAATAGACCCCATGGCTCTTATTCATGGGTAATCCAATTCCAGTAGAGTTTGGGTCCCACCACCTAGTTGATAGTATTAATATATCTAAGACCAATACCTCCTTAAGCTTAGGATTAAAGATGTCTCCCCAACTGATCAAACCCCATTTTTTTGGTGGTTATTGCTTCCCTAGAGGAAGTTTCTTTGGAGATTTTTTATCCTGCTAAGAATGGATCTAGGGGCTACAAGTACTGAGAAGAGGCACAACAACATAGTTTGTAGGACATATTTGAACAGGGTCAGTTTCCCAACTAAGTTGAGAGAGAAAAAGGTCCAACTTGCAATAATTTTATTGAGGAGAGACATAAGGTCTTCCCAATTGTCCTACCGAAGAGGTTAATCCATGAGAGGAGATCCTAAGTACTTCAAAGGAAAATTGCTTTTGGTAAATCCTAGATAACGAGTGATGCATCTTTCAACTAGTGGAGAAGTATTGAAGAATAAAATATGAGACCTTTCAGGATTGATACTAGACCCCTAGGATTCTTCAAAGCAGTTTAGAATACTCTTGAAGATTCTTGCTTCCTTGCAGGAGGGGTGACCCTTGATAAGCGTGTCATCCATGAACTGTTGATGAGAATAGGTAGGGGCATTTTTGTGTAGGTTGAGGCCTTTAAGCCATTGATCTCAGAGCTCTACTTGAATCATTCTTCCAAGACCTTTCACCATTAGAATATAAAGGAAGGGAGAGAGAGGGTCACCCTGTCTGATCCTTCTCGAGAGGGAGAAGGGTGTTGCTGGGGAGCCATTTACTAGTATGGAAAAGTAAGCAAAGGAAATCATAACATAGATCCCCTCCATGCATACTTGACCTAAACCGAAGGTTTGAAGGATTTTAGTGATGTAGGTCCAAATTATCTTGTCAAAAGCCTTACACATATACAATTTGATTAACATGCATGATTTTTTGGTAGTTTTAAGAGAGTGGATAACCTCATGAGCAGGTATAATTACGATATAGAATATGCATTCTTCCCTTGAGTACATCCTTTGCATACCCCTTCACGATTGATCTGGATTTCTGGTAGACCTGTTACTATTTTTCTCACAATTGGTAATGCCTTGTAGTTTACATGAGCAAGTCTTCTATCCCAAAGTTCACATGGATTGATGGTACTAGTTGTGAAAGCTGAATCTATATGCCCTTTTAGTTTGTAGAGTCCTCCTTCTTTATACCTATTACAACAACCTCATCTATAGTTCTTCCTTTTTGGCCACATAAGAACTTCACCATCTACAAAGGAAACTCTGAATCCTTTCTTGTATAAAGCTGATAGAGAAATAATTTTCTTGTTTATACTTGGAACATATACGACTTCTTCCATTTTCATGGACTTACCGGATTTCATCTTGTAAGAGGCTTCTCCCATTCCTTTGATAGGATATTTGTAAACATCTCTAAGCTGCACTTTGTGTGGATAATCTTTCTAAGTGAGGCATGAGAGAGAATCTACGTGACTTATCATATGTTTGGAAGCACCACTATCTATGAGCCAAGTGTCATTCCAATGAGAGATTGATCCCATGAGGGATGATATCAAGACATATTCTTCATTATAGTCTTTATTCTCTATAGTCTTCTCTTCATTTGATTCATTCTCTTCGGCTGCATGGGCATGGAAATTTCGGTTCTTCTTCTTAAACATGTTTTTCTTAAATGGACAATGTCTGGAGATATGTCCTATATTATGACATGTGTAACATTTATAAGATGAATAATCCTTCTTAAACTTCTCACCTCCTTAGAATTCTTGTGATATTCTTGTAGGAGATCCTCGATCCTTCCTTTTGTTTCTTACATTATTTGTATGAGCAGCTAGATCTTGATATTCATCTTCATTTAACTTTTCTTCTTTATTTGCTAACCTTGCTTCTTCCTGTACACATTCTTCCCATAGTGTGCTGAACTTGGTTATATTTCTTCTAACACATATTCCTCTGATGAAGGAATCCCACTCTATTGAAAGACCATTTAGGGTGGTCATCGTCACTTCAACTTCTTCTACCATGTTGCCAATGGCTTCTAATATTTCTTTGATTTGTGATACTCTGGAGAAGTATGGCTACATGGTTTATGGCTTTTGCATATTCACACCCTTGAGTTGGTTTCTCAAGGTCATTCTTTTGTTGATATTCTTCCCTTCAAACATATTGGTTAATGCATCAAACATTTAATTTGGAGTATTCTTTGAAGACACTTGGGGGATCAAATGATCCTTAATAGAATCAACTATGATCATATCCTTTTTTTGCTTGGCCTTTTCCTCATCTCCCTCCGGTTCATTGACCTCTTCTTTGATGTAGCTTTATAGGTCACGTTCTTCAAGAATGAGCATGAATCTATACTTCCATGCTCTAAAATTCTTTGCTCCTTCAAGATTATCATGAAGATTGGTATTGTTTGTCGTCTTTAATGAATGATAACTTCAAATGGAAACATAGGAGATAGTACTTACTAATTTGAGGACTGCTTCTGGAACCAGCTTCAGGATGACTTAGGGTTTGACTGGAAAACCCTAATTTTTTAGCTGAGATCACTTGTAGATATGAATGGTGGAGAAGATGTGCCTGCCTAAGGCAAGATAGATTGTGTCTTACCTTTCTATAATATGAGGGTGGAACATTGAAAAATTCAATGCCCTAGTTTCTCTCAGTAGAAGTGGTAGGTCAAAAAAATGAAAATTGACAGAATTAGAAACTACTTCAATAGAAATATGTACCCTCCTAGGGGGATATGAATGGACCTTCTTTTATAGATGATCTATGGAGGAAGGTACATGGAATAGTAAACCCTAACTTGTTGGACTGGGAGATGACCTACTGCACAATGTATTCTTTCATGTTGGCTCTAATACCATGTTAGTTTTTATTTTTAAATATGTTATGCCAAAACAAATGATCACTGAAAGAACAACAAACACAACAAAAAAGAGAACACACATATTTATCCTGGGAAACCCTCGTGGGGAAGAAAACCTAGAAAAACTTCCTCGATATAGACTCCAACCAAGTACAGTGTAAGACCCAAGAAATAAGACTATACAACTTCCTTCACCTCATATGGACTTTTTCTCCTCTCTCTAGGGAACTTGCTTGAATGCTTAGTGTGTCCAAATGAGGGAGGCACATATCCTATTTATACTAATCAGCTGAGAGGCCTAATAACCCAATAGGGTTGATTTCTCCTTGCTTCCAAGGCCAAGTTGCTTTGGGAAACTCAAAAATACATTTTAATAATACTTTTGTTGGCATTACTTACCCAAATTACATTGGAGGTTTTACGTTAAGAATTTACATGAATAAATACATCAATGACATCCCTAATCAGAGTAACAACATCTCCAGAAGGGGTAACAATAATAATAATACAAAAGTAGAATATCTTTAGCAATTACATTTCTTTAACACACCTATGCAACATGCCTTAATGTCCTACCTTGTATATCCCTTATGCTTAGTCAAAATCCTAAAAATCACATTCTTATTGATGCACATGGGTTAGTAGCACAACAACCTGCGTACATGTAGCTTTCTCCATTACAACCCATGTACATTGGGTTTTGTGCTAAATAATAAAAATATTTCAAGTTTTCCTTGCCAAGTCACAACTGTTATGATTCTTGGACTTCCATATGCTAGAAAATGCTTCTATTCGACCCTCCATGTCCCTTTTGAGCGCTATATATTGAACCATTGTGAAGCATTTAAGGAGGAGAAACTTGGAGAGCAAGTAAACTATAGTGAAATTTTGCCCGATTGCCATTGTATTGAATATGCATCCCTCTATTATTGTTGGATTGAACCTCTTATGTTCATCTCCCAAGCTCTTTCTTATCTTGTAGAGGAGGAACCCAATTACTCCTTATACTTGTGAGCTTTCCATTGCATAAAGGATTGAAGTGGTGGAGGAATAGGTGGAGAAACTTAGTTTCTTGGTTCCAAAAAGTTGTCGATAGAAGGTTGTCACTATGCACTTATGTTCTCTATATTAATAGAAATACTCTTTTCTCGTCCACTTCATATTGCAAATGTTTATGTTAATTTCCATGGGTATATTTCCTTATTATGTGAATGGATTATTATGGAGTATATGCTAACATTATATATACATATTATATGCTTATATACCTTTGTTGTTGAGGACAAGTTGTAAGTGAAGAGTGTTGGATTAAGAGCTCAATGACGGTCTTCTTTAGACGCTCGGTTGAGGTACATGACCTATCCTTTTGTTGTTAGCATTTTATGTTTATATAACATACTTGGGAATGGAGTTGATTTTTGGTGTCACTCTGTCTATTGTGGTCTGCTCCAAGCCATAGGAATATTTTTTTCATAATATAATTTGCGGCTCCACTAGGGAGAGTCTCCTTCTTTTGGGGTGTTTTGGGTGCATTTTCTCTTTTATTGCTCTCTATTTGTTTAGGTTTTTGTGTCACTGGTATCTTGGTAGTCAGTAGTTGATAGTTTTTCTGAGTGGGTCAACTTTACTCTCATTTGTTAGCCTCTTTTCTTGATATACACACTAGCATTGCATCGTGAAGTATGAGGGCGCTTATAACTAGTCTCACACCTCTGCTTGTAGTGAGGGAATCTCAGGTCGTTTTTCTCTAAGACATACCTGCTATATATCAGGAGCTCCCTTATCCATGTCCCTTGTTTGTGTGCATTTGGATTAACTTCTCTAGGAGTGTGCTCTATGTTGGTTATTTGGCTTTAGGGATCATTATCATTTGAGACTTTTTCTTTTGATTCATCGTGGTTCGAGTTTTTTCTCTCTGTCGTTCTCTTCATTTAGTAGGTTTACCACTTGGTGATACTTTACAACCTCTCCACAAGAGGCGTAGACCTGATATAGGTGGTATGTATATATTCCATAGTGAAATTTGAAGAATCTTATCATGTGCACTACTTATAATGCGTTAGAGTTCCATTTGACCCATTCATCTGCAATGGGACAGGGATTCCATGGGAATCCCTCTTCAGCTACCTTATGGGTCTCATGGACCCCTATGTTTACAAGCTATCATGCTTCTAGTTCTTCCCATCTGGTTAGAGCCAATCCTTTTGAGTTTACTTGGTCATCAGATCATGTGTTCAAATTTTCTTCAGGATTGTCGGGCACAAATGATCAGTCAACTCCCTTTTCCTATAGAACCCATTTACATTTGGCATGCCTAACATATCATCGAATATCTCATCCTCCATTCTAGTTTATAGTGGTGACTATAGTGTTAGGATTATGGGCACGTCATCCCCCCTATAACGCATATCAGTTTGGGAGTGGTCATATCCCTTCTTCCTCTCCTTATGTTGGGGGATTCCATTCTCCCTTATAATCCCATAATACCAATGTCAATCCTTCGTGAGTGGGGGTGGAAATTTGAGTGGTGGTACTACCTTTTGTATTATTTCCACCTAGGAAACATCTAGTATGTCGGTTCCCATGAACACATTTCTTATGGAGAATCCTCCTTCAACTTCGAGTATTCCTTTGGTAGGGAATATCTCTTTTGGTATGAGTCTCCCCTCATTTGGATTTTCTTCTTCAGGGGGATATATGCCTCCTCCTTTGTCTGGGGGAAATGTGTTCCATCAAATGGGAAATATTGGTAATATTGTTTTCTCCTCTCAAGGGTTTCCTGTTATGCAACTACCTGTACTACCATACATGAACCAATTTGGAGAGAGGTACTATCCTATAGGTTAGGGACACAGTATTTATCAAAACCCATCGGGGCCTATGGTCTCGAATCCAATGCCTACATGTAATTTACCTCAAAATCAGTCTTTATAGGGGGCATGGTCCTAGACGTCGCAACCTAGGCTCCCATTTATATCTACATTGAATTTTCTAGACTTATCCAGGCTATCAAATGATCTAGTGTGTCATGATCTAGCATGGCCCTCAGTCCCCACCAAGCTTCTTTCAGACCTTCCAAAGTTTAAAGGTAAGAAGAGTGAATATCCAGGTGATCACATTACTACCTTTCACCTTTAGTGCTCGTCGAATTCATTGAATCACAATTCTATTCATCTGAGACTGTTTTACCACACCCTTATAGTTCTTGCCGCAATATGGTATATCAAGATACCCAGGGGTACATACCTAACCTTTAACGACTTGGCCTTATTATTTCTCAACCACTTTCATTTATCAGTTCATTACGACGCAAGTACCAATACTTTGTCGACATTTCTTCAAGATAGGTCTACTCATTTCTCCAATCATATTCAGGAGTGACGTAGAAGAAAGAGGTTTATTAAAGCCAACATTCCAATAGAGTTTTTTATTGGAATGGTTCCTTAAGTCCCTATTGTCGTATATTGCAAAGGATGTCTCAACATCCGGAGTAACCACCAAGGAATGAACCATATTTAGATCCCAACAATTAGATTTGATTTTTACACAATTTGGTCTTCTTTATGATATAATACTATGTTCACCATGATCTAATCATGATCCCAATCAAAATCTCATGTCGCATGCCGATGGCATTGTAGGATCCACAAGTGCCAAGGCTGTAGACCAGGTGAAAAACCATATGCAAAATTTGTCTATTAACCAATCTTCAATGGAACAAGCTACGACTTCATCCTCTTCCACCCAGTCGTTGGATGTACATAGTGCAGTCGACGAACCCGAATGGTAACCTACAACCTAGAAGGAATAAGAAAAAGGGGAAGAATAATCAAAAGGGTGGAAATAATAATAATATGAAAGAAAGTTCAAATAATGACAAGAACAACAATAATTCTCATGGAGATAGAAAATACAAATAGAAGGTGAAGTTTCCTTGTAAGCTTTGTGGACAATATCGCCTTACCCATTTGTGTCCTCGATTTGAATAAGCCTCAAAGGTCATAGCATATATCCCAGTTGTTTTAACCAATCCACTTCCTCGTAATCAAAATACGGCTTTGAGTGCTTTCACCATTGAAAGTGGGTGTCATGGGAGTTAAAACCCTTTGATCTATGATGGTGGTCATGGATGCATCAATATACTTCAATCAGTTGTTAATGTTTCTTCTTGTTGATCCGACGGATTATTCCTCTGAAAGATCCAATATGGTACAGGGTTCATAGAAATCGGACGGCAAAACAAAATACACAGATCGGAGGTCGGAAGCATTTCTCTTCCGCAACGGCGGAAGCTTCCAAGCTTTTCTCCTTTCGCAGATCGGAGGTCGAAAGCATTTCTCTTCCGCAACGGCGAAAGCTTCCAAGCTTTTCTCCTTCCGCAGATCGGAGGTCGGAAGCATTTCCCTTCCGCAACGGTGGAAGCTTCCAAGCTTTTCTCCTTCCGCAGATCGGAGGTCGGAAGCATTTCCCTTCTGCAACGACGAAAGCTTCCAAGCTTTTCCCTTTCCGCAACAACGGGGCTCAAAAGCCTTTCCTCTTCCACAACGGTGGAAGCCTAACAGATGTTCAGGCGGATCGGAAGTCGGGACCCTTCCGCAGCCGCAACGGCGGAAGCCCAAAAACTTAAAAGATCAGTGAAATCACTTGACGGGATCAGAAGAAGAAGTGGTGCACCATCCGCAACAGCGGAAGCCAAAGTAACTAAGACTCCCAACTTGAAAACCAGCCGATAGCTGATTGAAATAGAATTCGTCGGAACCGTTGCTTATCCCCCTCCACAACGGCGGACGAGCATATGAATTCAACCTTTCGACTTAAACCCTGCAAGCGGTCGCGCGGGGACGTTTCAGAAAAGGTTTTTGTAGGATCTTGATGCCGTATGATGCTGCGTTGATAGGGAGATGAACAGTCGAGGGCAGTTGGAAGAAGGAGGTGAACAGTCGCGTTCTTGAGCGGTTTTTCCCATTGTAACGGCAAAGAAGAGTATAAAGGAGAGTTCGTGAAGAAGCACAGACAATCGTGTTTTTTCTGAGTTATAGAAGATGGGAAAGTTTGTTGAAAAAAGGATCCACATGCTTTTGAAGTCGACCATCCCTGGTTGTTACTTGGATTCTTTGACTGTTGAAGTCCAGTTTGTAACTTTCATAGAGGAGGTCTTAAAGACTTTGCAGTTGATACCTAGTTTCTTTGATTGTCAAGAGTCGATCTGTCTTCTCTGTTCTATTTGGCTTCTCTTTGCTTTGAAAGCCAATTTGTATTATTCTAGAGAAGAGGTCTTGGATACTTTTGCCCATACTGCTGAACTGATTTGCAGAGTCCAGAACCATTTGTACCATTTTTAAAGAATTAATTGGATCGGTTCCAATTGGAGAGGGACCCGGAGACGTAGCCCAGTGGAGGGGGTGAACTCCGTTATCAATTTCTGTCTGTGATTTTGGGGTTCTGTGTTTTCTGCTTGACATCTGTTTATCAGTCTTGTTTTTCATTCCTGTTCTGAGCATTTAATTTCTGCAAATACTGTCCAATAATTAATCTAATGAATGCATTCTTTTGCAACAAACTTTTAAAGCACTAAGTTGAGATCCGACGGATCATATTTGGTATCAGAGCTGGTTGATTGTTGTGCAAGTTTGTGAATGCTTACCAGGTCCAGGTTAAAGGTTGGTGAAGGAGAATTAGTTGAAGGAGATCCTGAGATTGGCTCCAGGAGGACATTCTCAAGAACCATGTCTTCTCCACGAGGGGAAGAAGAAGGACATACCGAATGGGAAAAACCTGTCATTTCTGAAACTGAGTTTCTAGAGGCTTTTATGAGCATGAAATCCATGATGGAACTTCTACTCGAAGAGCGAGCAGAAAGGAAGAAGAAAGAAGAAGGATCTTCATCCAGAGATGCAGAAGTGAATCCAGAAGAAAAGGGTAAAGGAGTAGGAGGTGATGGTGATCCTCCTGATACTAACCAGACTTTTTCTTCTTCTTATAATGCAAGTCCTAATATGCCTTATTTCAAATTGGATGTAAAATTTGAATTACCTATTTATAATGGAGATGTAGATGCTGAAAATTAGATAATTGGATCAAGCAGCTTGAAGTATATTGCAGGGTGCAGGGCATTAATGATGACCCTTCTAGAATCCAATTGGCCACTTTGAGAATGAGTGGAATGGCTCTTACTTGGTGGGAGAGCAAGATTCAGCAGGATCTTCGAAAGAATGGTAAAATTATTTTAGTTTGGAATGAATTCATTGAAGTATTAAGGAAGCAATTTTATCCTTTAGGTCACATGCAGCAATTAATAATGACCTGGCAAATGTTTAGACAAGCTAAAGGACAAAGCATTCAAGATTATACTCATGAATTCAGAAAGAGGGCTATTGCATTGGATACGCAAGAAACTCTTCTTAAATATATTGGTGGCATGCATTCTTATTTGCGACATACTTTGTTGCTGTTTAACCCCAGTAATTTAGATGATGTATGTGTTCAAGCTACACATTTAGAATCTAGGGGTAAGCATGATGATGATTCATTTATGAAGAGGTCATCTGAATTTGACAACAAATATAAAAGCAAAGATAAAGGAAAGGAAACAGCTACCATCTGAGAGACCCACATGCTCACATTGTCAGAAAGGGCATGATGTTTCAAAGTGCTGGAAAATTCATCCAGAATTAAAGCCAAAGTGGATGAGAAGAAATAAAAACAAAGATAAGGATAATCAAGCAGCTACTGCAGCAATAATTCAAGACTTGGGATTTGATTCAGGTGATGAGACTAAGATCACAGCAATAGGGATCCGAGGTAAAGATAAAGGTATATCTCTTTCCATTGATGCAAGTTCGAGTTCTAATTCATGTGCAAGTACAAGTACAAATATGCTATCTACTTATATGCATGGTGATAAAAGAAGAAGTGAACTGTTTCATGTTCGTGTCATTACAAATCATACAAAGATTGATACTCTGTTTGATAGTGGTTCACAAGTAAATCTGATATCAGAAGAAGTGGTTAAGAAACTGCATTTAGTTACTGTGCCTCATGAAAAGCCCTATCCTCTAGGTTGGGTTACTAATGATACACAATTGCAAGTTACAAAGAAATGTGTTTTGAAATTTGCAATCACTGAAAAGTTTATGGATGAGGTATAACTAGATGTAGTACCCCTTGACATTTGTGGAATTGTACTTGGGAGTCCATATTTGTATGACCAGAAAGCAGTCTTTTATAGAGAGCAGAACAAATATCATCTTTTTAAAGGTGGTGTGGAATACATTGTTCGTGCATATCGTATGAAGACAAATCTAACATTCGTCACTACAAGTCAAATGAAAATGATAGTGAATGCTAGTAGGAAGTTTGCATTAATGGCAGTTAAATGTGAATCATTGGAAAGTGGTAAATCACTTAATAGAGATGTACAACCTAAAGTACAGTTGCAGCAAAGCATGCCTTTTCCAAATCTTGGCATGAATCGGATGATTATTCAATTTATTCAAAATTATTATGATGAACATCCTAAGGTTCAGGGTGAACAGTTGCAGCACATGCAGTGCATTAAATCTCCTTTTGAGGCTTGTTTTTGTTATCTGTTGAGGTCACATGTGAACTTTTCTTTCGGCACAGAAGATGTTAGAGTTGGACATCACGATGCAAAGAAAGCAGTGCAACAGATAGTGCAAGAATAGCAGGAGACGAGCCGAGCAATTTGCAAAGCCAGACATGAAAATCATCATCCTTTTGAGGCCGAAAAGCAAGTTTGGTTGCAGATCATCAAGGGAAGATTGAAAGGTAAAAAGCTCAATTCTATTTATGATCGTTTTGAGATCTTTGAAAAGAAGTATAAACATTCTTTCTATTTGAGCTTATCTCCAATTGCATATGCAAAGACTTTTAAATGGTATGAACCTCCTTTGGTCATAGACAAGGAGACTAATATGCAAATTCTAAGCAAGGCAGGATATATGGAGATTGAAATGGTGAGGAAGTGGTACCCTCACCTTCCTGCAGGATGATCTAGGATTTTGGAGGTCCAAAAGCTCTCCAATGGGGAGGATTGATCCGGCGGATTATTCCTCTGAAAGATCCAATATGGTACAGGGTTCATAGAAATCGGACGGCAAAACAAAATACACAGATCGGAGGTCGGAAGCATTTCTCTTCCGCAACGGCGGAAGCTTCCAAGCTTTTCTCCTTCCGCAGATCAGAGGTCAAAAGCATTTCTCTTCCGCAACGGTGGAAGCTTCCAAGCTTTTCTCCTTCCGCAGATCAGAGGTCGGAAGCATTTCCCTTCCACAACGGCGGAAGCTTCCAAGCTTTTCTCCTTCCGCAGATCGGAGGTCGGAAGGATTTCCCTTCCGCAACGGCGAAAGCTTCCAAAATTTTCCCTTTCCGCAACAGCGGGGCTCGGAAGCCTTTCCTCTTCTGCAACGGTGGAAGCCTAACAGACGTTCAGGCGGATTGGAAGTCGGAACGCTTCCGCAGCCGCAACGACGGAAGCCCAAAAAATTAAAAGATTGGTGAAATCACTCGACGAGATCGGAAGAAGAAGTGGTGCGCCATCCACAATGGCGGAAGCCAAAGTAACTAAGACTCTTGACTTGAAAACCAGCCGATAGCTGATTGAAATAGAATTCATCGGAACCATTACTTATCCTCCTCCGCAACGGCGGACGAGCAGATGACTTCAACCTTCCGACTTAAACCCTGCAAGCGGTCGCGCGGGGACGTTTCAGAACAATTTTTGTAGGATCTTGATGCCGTATGATGCCGCGTTGATAGGGACATGAACAGTCGAGGGAAGTTGGCAGAAGGAGGTGAACAGTCACGTTCTTGAGCAGTTTTTCCCATTGTAACGGCAAAGAAGAGTATAAAGGAGAGTTCGTGAAGAAGCATAGACAATCGGGTTTTTTCTGAGTTATAGAAGCTGGGCAAGTTTGCTGAAAAAAGGATCCACATGCTTTTGAAGTCGACCATCCCTAGTTGTTACTTGGATTCTTTGACTGTTGAAGTCCAGTTTGTAACTTTCATAGAGGAGGTCTTAAAGACTTTGCTGTTGATACCTAGTTTCTGTGATTGTCAAGAGTCGATCTGTCTTCTTTGTTCTATTTGGCTTCTCTTTGCTTCGAAAGCCAATTTGTATTATTCCAGAGAAGAGGTCTTGGAGACTTTTGCCCATACTGCTGAACTGATTTGCAGAGTCCATAACCATTTGTACCATTTTTAAAGAATTAATTGGATCGTTTCCCATTGGAGAGGGATCCGGAGACGTAGCCCAGTGGAGGGGTTGAACTCCGTTATCAATTTCTATCTGTGATTTTGGGGTTTGGTGTTTTCTGCTTGACATCTGTTTATCAGTCTTGTTTTTCATTCCTGTTCTGAGCATTTAATTTCTGCAAATACTGTCCAATAATTAATCTGATGAATGCATTATTTTGCAACAAACTTTTAAAGCACTAAGTTGAGATCTGACGGATCACTTGTTCATGTGATTACGATCATTCGCAACCTACTATGGGGAAAGAGCCTCTACCTCCAGGATCCCTTTACAAACTAATAAGTTTGACTCTATTCCACATGTTCCGAAAGGAGTCCTTAAGCACTGAGTTCATAATCCTAATGCTAGAGCCTCCCATAACTATTCCATCACTGAGGATTTCGGCCAAACAATGTGCGCTATGTCAGCTTTGGAGGTGCTCCAGATGTGTCCTACATAAAGGAATTCCTTTTTTTTTTTCTGCTTTGGGAGCTCTTGATTTAAGTGGCCCTAGTATTATCAAGTTCAAGACCGCTGATGTTCATCCTTGCTTTCCTTACCACATGTATTTCCAAGTCCATTTGGAGTGTCTTAAAATAATCATCAAATATATGGTTGTTGATGAAGGTGATTCGATGCCAGTGATGTCTTTGTCTTGTTGGAAGGACCTTGGATCTCCTTAGTTTTCCCAGTCTATGACCATGTTGAATGCATTTCATGGGCATTCGTTTAGACCACATGAAATTAGTCCCTCTCTTTAGGTCCAACTGGGGTGGGGGGGATCTATGTCGATTGAGGTTGAGGTGGTTGATGTCCCCCTTGACTATAATTTTTTACCAGGTAGGAGTTGGATTTACGTAATGAATGCATTCGTCTCATCCGTGTTTCACATTGTACGATTTATTCATGAAGGGAGAATCACGAGAGTCCATCAATTATCCTTTACTAACTCCAGTTCCTCTGCATCATTGGGATATACAATCCTAGTAATAAAAAATTCTAAGAAGGAAACTAATAATTTTGGTTTCTATATGTATCCTTCACTTATGGGAATTTTTAACTTCTCAGCACCAATCTTGTCTATTGATTCCATTTCCGATGGTGCTTTACCATCACCGAGTCTAGTTTCATTTCGTACTTCATATTTGAATGATCCCCTGACTCTCCCTTCTTCGATTGAATCGTGTGAAGGGAACCTACCCATTGGAATGAACATGCCATTGTCTATAGCCAAGATAACCTATCAAGCTTTAATAGAAGTCCCTGCAGACCTGGGTCCTTCCTCTTCGTGGATGGGGGAGGAGGATCTCACGCTTCCGCTTGTTTAGATGGTTGACTCATCATGTTCGAATGATTTCCTCAAGACTACTATGCCTTCCAATGAAGCTATCATTGAGGCCATGAATGGTCCCGAATGGCCTTGGGAAGACATGTATCATAGATATTGTTTCCTCTTAAATATTGAAAGGATCAAACATGATGAGTTTCAGTCGGCCTTACGCGAGAAATCTAGTCACCTCATGGTCCCGCTAGATACACATGGTATACATGCTAAATGGAACATGGAAAATATCTCTCCTACCATCCCGATTAACATTTCTCGAACTCCTAGCAAAGTGGAAAATGTTTATATTGGTGCAGATTTTTTGCCTGAAGAAATTCAGATCTACACCGAGTTATTCAAAGAATTTCATGATGTTCTTACTTGGTCTTACACGGAAATGCCAGGAATAGACCCAATCATTATCGAGCATGAAATTAAAACTTATTCGAATGTTAAGCATGTTCGACAATCCCTAAGAGTGGTAAACGTCATAAAGGAACCCACTATTAGAGCAGAGGTGGAGAAGCTGCTCAAAGCTGGTTTCATCTACCCTGTTCCTTTAACCGAATGGGTATACAACCTTGTTCTTATATATAAAAAACAAGGAGCCATATGCGTATGCACATATTTTTGTGATATGAATAAAGCTTGTACAAAAGATAAATTTACCACACTCTTCATTGATTAGATTATTGATGAGTGTGCGGGAAGCGATATTTTCTCATTTGTGGACGATTTTTATGGCTATAATCATATCCAAATTAAACCTGAGGATCAACATAAGACAACATTTATTTGTCCTTGGGGAACACTCTCATATCGAAAAATTCCCTTTGACCTTAAAAATGTTAGAGCAAATTTTTTGCGAGCCATGACATTTGTGTTCCACAATCTCAAGTGTATAATTGAGGTTAATCTAGATGACCTCGCTTCTCACTGTCACAACGGAGTGGGTGATCCATCTCACCTTAGACTTGTGATGTAGAAATTATAAAATTCGGTCAAACCCTAAAAAATGCATATTTTGTGTTAGAATTGGTCACCTTTTGGGATTTATCGTCTCAAAAGAGGGAATAATGGTCAACCCATTAAAGGTCGAGGCAATACTTTGGTTGCCTCCCCCACACTTAATTAGTTAGCTTTAGAGCCTCTAGGGGGAGGCTGATTTTCTAAATTGGTTCATAGTGAACTATTCCAACATTACAATGGGTTTCATGCGCCTTTTGAGGAAGGACGTTTTGTTCATATGGGATGAGCGATCCTAAGAATCCTTCGATGTTCTTAAGAGAGGCTTGGAATCAAATCTTATACTTTGTCCTCCAAACTATGGTAGATATTTTTCGCTTTATGTCTCCATGTATCAAGAGATAGTTGGCATCGTCCTCATTCAAGAGGATGACAAGCTCCATGAGAACGTTATCTACTATCTTAGTTAGAATCTTATAGATGTTGAACTCAAATATACTTATGTAGAAAAATTGGTCGTTGCGACTATCACGTAGTCCATAGATTGCGCCATTACATTTTTCTTTGCTAGAATATTGTCGTAACACATATCAATCCATTTCAGTTTATCTTGACAAGATGCATGATTAAGGGGGGACAAAATAAATGGATTGTAATTTTGCAAGAGTTCAACCTTGATTTTCTATCTGTGAAATCCAAGAAGTCTTTAGTCTTTGTGGAGTTAATGTCTGATTTCCCTAGGTTTGATGTGTTGATGTATTTGTAACTTCGAAATGTATTCACTTGCATATCTTATATTGTACCCTGATGTTCCTATCGGGAGAATAATTTAATATAATAAATTCTTGAAAAGTCATTGAGGTTAACCCTCCGTTGTAAGTCGAGGCAATAGTCCCCACAATTGAGTTGAGGTTAACCCTCCTTATTGATCAGGGGGGAAAGTCCCCATATTTGTGGGGCACCAGGGCTATTAGACTCTCCTAGAGAAGTCGACCCTGGTAAGTAATTGTCAAGTCATAAATTAGTATAAATAGAGAGTGAGCTTCTCTATTTGTCCCACACACTCACCCAGCTATAGCACATAGGTGAGAGAAGAGGAGCTCACACAAGTGAGAGAGAGAAAAGCTGTTGGAGACCATCTTTCTATCTTTGGGTTTTATTGCTGCCATTGGTGCTCATTCTATCTATGAGGAAGTTGTGGGGTTTTATCCTTTATGGTTTCCTTGAGGAAAATCTTTATGTCTCTTGTGATTATTGTTGTGCATGTTATTCTCTAAGATAAGATCCTAGATCATATTGATTAAATGATAAAAAGTTAACATGGTATCAGAGCTAACCTGAGAAGAAGACACTGTGCAGCTGTGGAAGCTAGGGCTTCTTACTTTTTGGAACTCTCTCCACAGATCATCAGCAAAAGGAGGCTAGGCTAACTGTCCATTGAAGGGCGCATCTTTCTATCGAAGCAAAATTTCATTTCGATCATTTTCAGTTTTTGACCTACCACTACAGCGACAATGAGGGATTTTCACAAAAGTGGAATTTTTAAGTGAGCCCAGCATAGGATTTCTCTCCTCCTCAAAATCAAAATTTAGACACCAAGGTTGAAATTTTTGGTTGGGTAAAACTCCAGGAAAGTCAAACCCTAATTTGACCCCAGACTTGAAAAATCCTAAAATACTAAAAATGGTAGTTTTGGTACATTCGCTATATATCACGATTGGAGAAGGATCAGAAGCCGAAATTTTTAAAGGCCAAATAAAAGTTCGTTCTAAACACTGTGTGAAAATTTCATCCTCATAGTCGATATATTCTGGGAGATACGATTCCTCCAAATCAGGGTTCCAGCCTCTTTAAGGATTGATCCCTAAAGAGGACACCTAGGGAGAATTGCTATATATCAGGCTACGAAGGTCCAAATGAAATTTTTCAAGATGTTCCAGATAGGGTACAGAATTTATTTTTTGTGGTAAAAGTTTTAGAACCTGATGATGAAACAGTGACAGTGACACATGGAAATCTATACAAGTTTGCTATGCTGAACATTCCTGAAAGAAGTCACCTTGGGAAAACTCTCATAAGTCCCAATTGGTGAAACCAATTCTACTAAAACTTGCTGTGTTGGAAAGGAGACAGACAAGGCTACCTCAGTACAAAATTTCATACATAGAGGAGTAGTACTTTCATAGATACCTTAGAAACAATATCAGAAATTGCTGCAGAAGAAATTAAAAAACTAGGGCTTCCTGTTCCGGGAGCTTCCCTCCACTGATTTCAGAAAATGAGTACATTGGATAGCTCACCTTGAAGAGGCCCCTCTTTCTATCCAATCAGATAAAAAAGATTCTAAGTTTTGAAAATTAGGGTTTCTTTGACAAACCCTAGATCAACTAGCTCCAGAACCAGGACGGACACCTCAAATTGTTAAGATCTAATCTTTTGCTATTTACATTTGAGGTTCTCATTTCAAAATGACTAATCACACCAGCTTGATGACAAGCTTGGTGAAACTAACAACTTCCAAGCATGGAAGTATAGGATCTCACTAGTTCTTGAAGGAAATGAATTGGACACCTACATAAGTGGAGAGGTTCCAGTTGCAGAGGGAGATAAGGCTAAAGCCTTACACAAGAAGAACTTGGTCAAGGCCAAGAGGATCACCTTATACCAAAAGTGTCTTCCCTAAAGACACCTAAAGAGATGTTTGATTCATTGACCAAGCTATTTTGAAGGGAAGAATATAAATCAGAAGGAGTATAGGAACTCCGTTGACTTAGATCAACATTTCAGTAAGGAAGTGTTCAATGTTATGGCGAAGCAATCAAATAAGAATACAATATTATTATAAGCACCTTGAATGGCCTCCCAGGATCATGGGATTCATTCATTCAAGGAATGTGTGCCAAAAGGAAGTAATTACCTTTAGCAGACTCTGGGAAGAGCGCACACAAGAAGAAGCTCGACTCATAATAAGAGAAAAGAAGATGGTAGCAATTGAAGATCTAGCTCTCATGATTCAAAGAAGATCCCTCAAGCAATGAGGAATATGAAGGATTCAATTCTTGAAGAACCTCTTATCCATATTAGCATTTGGATAATAAATGATGTTGTTACGCAATGAAGAAGATGATGAAGCTGAAGGATCAAGAAGGAGTCTACCCACAAAACAAATAAAGATGAGTATTCAATTGTCATTTCATGATATGATTTTGTTATGCATTGGTTTATACTCAGTTGATGTGTTATGCATGTTTGCACTAATGACAATATACTACTAATATACATGTGATGGGTAAGTAGCCCATGGTGCTATACAACTCTCCATTGCTACTTATATAGAATTAAACCTCTTTGCTGACATATTAGATTAGTGCACAATCTCAATGATGTCATGGTAGAGATGGAAGGAATCTAGAAAGTTTCTGAGAGACATGGACGAATGCTGTATTGGCTAAAATAGTTGCATTATTATATCTTTATGCATAAGAATTTTCCATTATGAATATGCCTTATGAAATGTTTCTAACCATACAACTAATGCATTTGACTTGTAGGAAATATCGCATACAATAGGCTACAACAAAAGAAGGATGAGACTTGTTCCAAAGAACAAGTGACGACAGTTCAAGAAATTATCCAAAATGAAGAATAGTATGACAAGACTTCAATAGGTCTCAAACACAATGCAGTTATGTGACGCTATTGAGAGACATCATTGATATGAAGAAGTAGCCAAGAAGAAAGGGAAGGAGAGTACCAATTCAAGAAGAATGATGTCTAGCATGCAATATCGAGACCTGAAGGGAAGTCCATAGATCCAGCATGCAGTAGATGGAAACATCATGGGATACAAGGTAAGATTCATAGCACGGGGCTTCTCACAAAAAGAAGGCATATACTACAAAGAGACACTTGCAGCCACTAGAAGTTAAGACACATGACATGCAGAATCATGTGTGCAAGTGAAAGAAGGCCTTGTACGAGCTCAGAAGGCACCCATGGGATAACACATACATGAGGAGCTTGAAGATCACCTAGAGTGATGAAGATCTTAACCTTTGCTACAAGGTTGAAGATGAAATCCTATAGAGGATGACAAGCTCACAGATGGGTGCGCGAAGAACTATTGAAAGGTTCAAGATAGAGGATCTTGGTATCCAGTGACCCTAGATGGATACATAGAATATTAGTAGTAGAGGAAGCTACTTGTCACAACAGTACATAATTTTTCAATGCATAGAGTACGAAAGGCAGAGGGAGAATGATGCTCCGCTTCAAAGGGAGTGACTGCAGAAGCTTCCAAGGTTCAACATGATATGACAGGATGGACACATTATTGATGACTCTAGGCTTTACTGAGAGTAAATTGAACTCCAACCTTTACTTCAAGGTTGAAGGTAGAAGACCAGTGACGCTCCTGTTATATGTTGATGACTTGTTCTTGACAGGGAAAGAGGAACTCATTAAAGTTGCAAGAAGAAGACTTGCTACCGAGTTCGAGATGAAGGACTTGGGTATGATGCACTACTTTCTAGGCATGGAGGTGTGGTAGAGTGCGAATGGAATATCCCTTGGACAAGGGAAGTATGCAGTGGAAATCCTGAAGAGGTTCAAGATGATGGACTGCAAGGCCATGGCCACACCTATGGCATCGAACCTGAAGCTATTGAGTGATGCTTCATCAAAGTCAGATGATGCTACGATGTATCATTAGATGATTGGGTCCTTGATGTACCTGACAAATATGAGACTAGATATTTGCTTGCTGTGAACACATTGAGTCAGTTCCTAACAGATCAGACACATGTTCACCTGATTGCTGCAAAGCATATTCTGAGGTACCTGAAGGGTAAAGTTGAGTATGAAGTGGATCAGAAGATTAACATGGAGGGTTATGTGGATTCAGATTGGGTAGGAAATTCCATTGACAGGAATAGCACTTCAGGGTGCTACTTCAGTATGGGATCAGGTGTGATATCTTGGTTTAGCAGGAAGCAGTCCTACGTGGCACTGAGTACAGCCAAGGAAAAATATGTTGCCACTTGCTTGACTACTTGGGAGAAAGGAGCAGTGAAGCTCCAATTTGTGATCTAGATCGAGATCTCTCAAAAGAGGGAGTTCTAGCATAGTCGGTGAGACAGGTTATCTGAGCATAAAATCCTAGCGAAGCTCGTAGGTTACTCAGACGTAAACGGTCATGTAGGTTGTCCTCGGATGTAATCAGTCATGGCGAAGCTTGCAGGTTATCCTTGGATGTAATCAACCCAAATGTGATTCTATGCTAAAAATGGTCATAGTGAAGTTTTAAGACTTCAGGGAGAAGCTTGGTGTTCTCCAGATCAAGGTTACTTCCAAGGGGAAGTGATGAGTCAGTGTGCCTTTCTGACATGGTGGTAGGATTGGTTCCTCCCATGGTGATATGTAAGTGCAGTGCCTTTCTGACATGGTGGAAGGATTGGTTCCTCCCATGGTCATATGTAAGTGCAGAGCCTTTCCGACATGGTGTAGGTCGGGCCTCCCATGTTCGGATGTAAGTGTTGAGCCCTTCTGACATGGTGGTAGGATTGGTTCCTCCCATGGTCAGATGTAAGTGCAGAGCCCTTCTGACATGGTGGTAGGAGGAGCCTCCCATGGTCAGATGTAAGTGTAGAGCCCTTCTGACATGGTGGTAGGGTTGGTTCCTCCCATGGTCAGATGTAAGTGCAGAGCCTTTCCTTGGATGATAGATGGTGTGTCCTATCATGTCGGTGGATGTAAGTGCAGAGCCTTTCCTCGGATGATAGATGGTGTGTCCTATCATGCCGGTGGATGTAAGTGCAGAGCCTTTCCACGGATGATAGATGGTGTGTCCTATCATGGTGGTGGATGTAAGTGCAAATCCTTTCCCTGGATGGTAGATGGTATGTACTACCATGCCAATGGATGTAAGTGCAGGGCCTTTCCCTGGATGGTAGATGGTGTGTCCTACCATGCCAGTGGATGTAAGTGCTGGGCCTTTCTCTGAATGATAGATGATGTGTCCTACCATGCCAGTAGATGTAAGTGCCAGGACTTTCTCTGGATGATAGATGGTGCATCCTATGATGCCAGTAGATGTAAGTGCTGGGCCTTTCTCTGGATGATAGATGGTGTGTCCTATCATGCCAATAGATGTAAGTGTTGGGCCTTTCTCTGGATGATAGATGGTGTGTCCTATCATTCCAATAAATGTAAGTGATGGGCCTTTCCTCGGATGGTAGATGGTGTGTCCTGTCAAGCTGATAGATGTGGGTGCTAGGCGTGCCTTTTTGACATGGATGCTGGATGTGTCCCTTCCATGGTCAGATGTAAGTGCTGGGTGGGAATTTTTGACATGGATGTTGGATGTGTTCCTCCCATGGTCAGATATAAGTGTTGAATAACATGAAGACCTACATGGAGGCTAGGCCTACAACCATCATGAAAAAGGGTTGGATTTGTAGAACTTCCTATGACAAGAAGAATTGAGAGATAGCACCATTTGATCGAGATAATGGAAGTAGTGATGATGATGATGATGATCCAGTGATAATATAGCTTTGATGATGATCCAGTGATGATCCGACTTTGATGATGATCCAAATTTATCTAGTGACGAAGACTTTTGCTGATGAATTGTGTCAAGAGAATACTTTCCTAGTTAAGAGGGAGTGTTGATGTATTTGTAACTTTGAAATGTATTCACTTGTATATCTTATATTGTACCCCGATGTTCCTATCGGGAGAATCATTTAATATAAAAAAGTCATGAAAATTCATTGAGGTTAACCCTATGTTGTAAGTCGGGGCAATAGTCCCCACAATTGAGTTGAGGTTAACCCTCCTTGTTGATCGGGGGGCAAAGTCCCCAAAGTTGCTGGACACTAGGGTTATTAGACTCTCCTAGAGAATTCGGCCCTAGTAAGTAATTGTCAAGTCAAAAATTAGTATAAATAGAGAGTGAGCCTTTCTATTTGTCACACACACTCACCTAGATATAGTCCATAGGTGAGAGAAGAGGAGCTCACACAAGTGAGAGAGAGAACAATTGTTGGAGATCATCTTTCTGTCTTTGGGTTTTACTATTGCCATTGGTGCTCATTTTATATTTGAGGAAGTTGAGGGGTTTTCTCCTTTATGGTTTCCCCGAGGAAAATCTTTGTGTCTCTTTTCTCTTGTGATTATTGCTGTGCATGTTATTCTCTAAGATAAAATCCTAGATCATATTGATTAAATGATAAAAATCTAACATGATGAGGATACAGTTTTCGAAGACTCATTTGTCGATGAACATATTTTCCTCATCTCATCGTCGAACCCCTGGTATGGAGATATCATTGTGTATATTCAGACTTTGAAGTTCCTTCTGCATATTTTGAGGGATGAATGATGATGTATATGCCACCAAGCTAAAAACTACCTCATTATCGGTGACACTTTGTATCACTCTGGGGTGGATTCTATCCCGTGTCATTGTTTAACCCAGGAATAAGCAGAGGATGTATTGAATGGATTCCATAGTGGGGCATGTGGTGGTCACTTATCCGATCTTACGAGAACATACAAAATCTAGCGAGTTGGTCAAGATATGTCACCCTTTCCAGGTGTTTTCTCGCAATATGCGCTCACATCCTACTTCGTTGCATCCTATCATCACTTTTAGTCCCTTCACTAATTGGGGGGTTGATTTCATGGATTGAAACCCAACTTCGGCAGGGGGACATCACCATATCATCGTGGCTGTATATTATTTTTCCAAGTGGGAAGATGCCATGTCAACTGTTAAATTTGATGGTGAGTCGAATGACCATTTCGTATTCAACTAGATTATCAGCTGGTTCGGTATACTGAAAGAGATTGTCATTGATCATGGAAGTCACTTCAAAACAAAAATATGTCTGAATTAGCATCAAAACTAGGGTTTAAACAAGACCATTCATCGTCTTGTTATCCCTAGGAGAATTCCCAAGTGGACGATGTTAATAAACATCTTAAGGCCATCCTAAAAAAGATAGTCAGACATAGAAAGTTTAACTGTCATATTATTTTATATCCTTCTCTATGGGTATACCGAACTACAGTCAAGACTTCCATTGGTTTCTCACCATTCTAGTTTGTTCATGGAGTGTATTTCGTTCTTCACATTGAATGTGGAATCCCTTCATTAATGCTAGCCATTGAGTTCATGCATGGCACTTTTGAATTGGAACACCGCTTATTCCACATTAAGTAACTTGATGAGCAACGTCAAGAGGTCGCTATGGCCATAGAGGTTAATAAACATCATGTTCAGTACGATAATTTTGTCCATCCTCGACAATATGCTAAGGGTGACTTGGTCCTTTTGTATGACAAAGATAGTGAACCGCTGGGATCAAGACAGTTTAACTCAATGTGGCATCTTCCTTACATTGTGAGTCTTGTCTTGGAGAATGGAGCTTACGAGTTAGAAGACAATGAAGACAATGTCCTAAAGGAGCCTAAAAATGGGCTCTACCTCAAGAAGTACTAAGTCTGAGCTTCCTGCTTGGGCTAGTACCTTGTACATTATTGTATAGTTGTGTATATAGTTTTGTTTTTCTCTTGGTGTCACCGGTTTCCTGATATGGTTCCTCTTGGTTGGGAGATGTCGACAAAGTCCTTGATGTACTTAGGATTTACACATGGTGTCAGCCGACATACACGGAACTTAGCTTTCGTTGCTTGGGTCATTTATTTTCCTGAGGGTCAACTTGTGTCTTCAAGAGGCGTATGTCTTGAGCCATCATCGAATAATGTGGTCAAGTATAGTGTCATCATTAAGCTATTAAGTGATGCCATTTTGAATGGTATTAAGTCTATAGAAGTTCACCTGGATTCACAGTTTTTTGTTTCCCAATTGCATGATTGGTACAGTGTCGGAGATCCTGTGTTGTGAGACTATTATTAAGGGTAAGATTGTTAGAGCATCATTTTGATTTTATTACATACGTTCACATACATAGAAGTTATAATCAAGTAGCTGATGCATATGCAAATTACATGCTAGATTAGTATTTGTCTCATAACTAAGCAACATAATAATTCATCCATTCATAAATTATTTTTATACACAAATAATAATATAAACCAATAGCCATAATAGTTTTCCATTTCTAGTAAAAGTTCAAAATGTGGTGTCATAATACGAAATTGGGATTCTATCCCTCAAAATATACACGACTGATACAAAATATAATCATGGTATTAATATTGAGGTCCTCGATATGTCTCATGATAACACACTATGGAATTGTCTATATGTTAGAACAACCTCACCCATGCATAGGGTGCCCCGACTACTTGCATCTGCATGGACTTCAGTAGATCCTCGATCTACACCATCAGAATCCTATGGGTCAATCATGTTAAGTTTCTTTGCATGTCCTATAGAGTAAGCTCAACATCCTTACCAGTTAGTTCTTTTTTTCGGCCTATGAACCAGTGTCATGGGTATCCCTCTGGTCATCATGAACTAATTTATGTAGAAATGGTTTTAGTGTTAGTATATCATACCACCCAAAAATATTTTTTGCTTTCATTAATAAAAAAACACAAAAAATCAAATATTAAAAAATAATAATTGATTCTTACCGATGTCCCTAAAGGAGGACCCTGATGGCAACGACATGTCTCTGTCTCCATGGAAGTCGATCACCTCATAGGGATTGTCATCTATGGTGATCACATGTCGTTGCCACCAATGGAAAAAATCATTTGAATACAGAGAAGGCACTCTGCCGCCTCCCATCAACCTCATGATCTCAGTCCATTGTGTTTGGGATGGATCCTGTAGACTGTGAGGAGGGAATTCTACCCTCATACTAAGACTCGGTACCCTCTCAAAGAAGAAACTAGATAGTATACTGGTGAACCCAAATTTCTTGGCTCTCCCAAGTTTGCATTCAGTTAGTCAATGTTTCATGTTCCCCAATAAAGATGTACCCGATTCATATATAATGGGTCTGAACACTCAACTGCATAAAAAAATGAAATGCCTTGAAACCTGATGTAGGATAGATGAACCATATATCCTCTCTAAGACTAGTATGATGACCTTCAAGCTTAGGCTTTGAATAGCTTGGATTAGGACTTGGATTCCCACCTTCTTTGTGTCGGGAAGGCAATATACTATAATGTACTCATCAATGGTCATCCCACCATCATCTCCCCGGTCCCTAGGTTGACTAGGTCATTGTAGTGAGACAATCCAATGATAAAGTAAATGTAATCCACCTCAATTTTAAGCGGTTTCCAATCAAGGTTGAATGCCTCTATGTCATGATCCGAATAATTGATAAGCATTTGGAGTAACCTAGATTGTGTCCTCATGCTTCCAAGACTCCAAAACTATATATCCTACATATTTGGATGGCTTGTTGGGCGAGCAAATCCCTTTGCACTTTATTATCTACATCGTCATGCTCTATTTCCCTCCATTCAATCACCATCCTACAAGATTAAAATTGATTTGTGAGTTAGAACATTTAAAAAACTAAATCCATAGTAGACCATGCGAGTCATAGTTTCGATAGTCACGTGTACACGTGGGAAGGATTCACTTTTCCCGCATGGACATTCCCATGTATGCGACCTGATACACTGTGACCTACATGGATTGAGTTTCACCATTTTTGGGCTTAAAAACAAAAAAAATGACCACTAAAATAAAAAAATTAAACCATTAAAATTGCAGAGCATGGTTAGTAGACTTACTTGGTCCAGATGGTTTGTGATTTCATATATTGTAGCTCCCAGAATCGAGAATTGAAGGATGAGGGTGAAATGGGATCCCAAGCACTATTGTGGTAAAAAATGAAAATGGTATGGTTAAAGTTCATATTTTTACTATTTAAAGAAATTTTAACCCACTTTATCTAGTTTTTCACCCCATTTTTAATATTTTATGAACATTATGGACTAATATGGTGGTGTGAGGTTCTTTTTGATGCAGTTTCTTCAGATCTTAGTGTATTTTACCAGTTCTTAGCATTTTCGAGTCTTTGGTAGGTATATATCGTTACTGGAATATAGTATAGGATTTCACTATGTTTTCACTTTTTCATTGTCTTATGGCGACGATCCATAAACCTTAGGTACAAACCCACTTTTTAGAGACACATAACCTTATAGCTACTTATAGAAGTGTTGTTATTTAAGCGGTAGTGCTTTCCCAACCATGGGTACCCTAGTTAGAGACCATCTTGTCATTTTGTTCCCATGCTAAATCTCTTCCTTAGTTATGGGAGTCCCTTGTAGTCCCTCCATGTCTTTGCGTTTAAATCTCATGTTTCTTCTCATCTCTTGTGCTAGCCATCACACGTAGGAAATCCCCTTATTCCAAGTTGTAATTGCATATCATTAGTGTGCTTTCCTTATTGAGCCTAATGCCGTCTCCCTGCTTCATTGTTATAAGCCAAATTACACAAGAATTTCTCAATCCTAGCCAAGCATAGCTCATCATTTATCCTTTTCCACTTTATTTTATATTAATTCCAGAGGAAACATCCCCTTGAGTGTCCTTCTCTTGCACACATTTCCTTGCATTTAGCATAGGTATGTTCCATTGCATGGAACTAGTTTTCTTTCCTGTGACACTCGGTTTGTCTCTTTTGTCTTATAAGCAATATGTAATTCTTTTTCAAGCTTCGATAATTTGAAAAAGATCAAAAAAATAAAAACATAAAAAGTTGGACGAGAAATTCATATTGTCTTATGTTGGCAACAGTCGTGTCGCCTTTGAACAGAGCACCAATGTATGAGTCTATCCATCATGGTTTGGGTTTAGTACGCCCTTAGGAAGCTAAACTCATTAATTGGAGTATACTCCTCCAACTAGTTAAGCTTCCAAACCCTATGGATCCTCTATTTATGCCTCATGCGTCACAGAGTTATATAAACATTCATGCTTGAGCCTATGCTACCTAAGTTTATCCATCTACCTTGTGCTCTTATTCGGAGGAAGTCCAAAACCTAAATCGGGTGTTCCTCATATTTTTTTTACTTTACATGTTGGCCATCCTGTTATGATTACATTCCAGATTCATATGGAGCTATTGTCCCACCTAGCACCATGGGCCTACTTTCATCATTGGTAGGTGACCTTGAAATCAACATATGACATCTCACCATTGGTCGTTGACTAAGTGGTTTCCCTTGTGTTCGACAACAAGAAATATATTCACACATTGGGATTCATGTCATGCCTTAGATTCCATTAGACACCATTGGTGATTTCCTCACTTCTCTCATCATTTTTCATCATTGGATAATTCAAACGGCCTCTTTTGTATACTATTTGCATCTTGTATGCACGAGAGATGCACATGGTTATTGGTTTGTGTATGTCATGTTCATCCAAGTTATTCCAAATAATTCACCCTAGTTGCATACCTCGTGTTGGTTGATGTGGGATTCCCTAATTTCCTTCTTCCAGTGCATCTCATTCCACCAACTTCAGATAATTTATTATGGAATTGGGATCTAGAATCACATGAGTACCTTGAGACTTGTCGTCATCAGTGGTAGTTTCTCTCATCATTGATAGATGGGAAGACATCAATGTCTCCTGATTGATGGATTATGCAAGTGTTTGAACTCAACACCTTTATTCGCACTTGTTGAAAGTACTTGGTACATTGACACCCATTTTCATCATCGATGTGTTGTATTTTGTATGTTAATGGTATACCTTAATGACCAGTAATTAGAAGATGTTTCATCATGTTTGAATCCAATAACTTTATTCACATGACAGGACATGTACTGTCGATGGTTTATGTAGAAGACCTCAAAATATGGTGGCATTCTCATATATGCTACTACTTTTGATCTTGATAGTACTATGGGACCTCAGTTCTCATGACATAGTAGTTTGTAATCCAACATGTACCATATGTCTTCACTTTTGGAGACCAGACTCCATTGCAATTTTTATGTGGATGTGACCACTTATGACATATATCAATTATTTATTGCCTATTCATGGCCATTGTATGTATATGTACTTGGTACTGCTATGTTCTTCAGATCTGCAGTCATGAATTCAGAGTCAATATTGTAATATGTTGATGAGTGGCTAGTTCTTCCAACTGGGTCTCCACTACTCCACTTCTGAGAATGATAATGTATTTCATCCATCGTGATTATCCATCTGACCTCACACATTAGAGGGAATATTTTATAACATGATTTGCCACACCTATGCAACATGCCCTGATGGCCTACCTTATCCCTCTACATACTCAGTATATCCCTTATGCTCAGTCAAAACCCTAAAAGTCACATTTTTGTTTATACACGCGGTTTAACAACACTACGAACTATGTACACTATACTTGCTCCATTGCAACCTGCGTACATCGAGTTTTGTGCTCAACAATAAAAATATTTTGAGTTTTCCATGCTAAGTCATGATTGTTATGATCCTTGGCCTTCCATATGCTGGAAAACACTTTGATTTGACCCTCCATCTCCATTTTGAGGGTTATATGTTGAGCCATTGTGAAGCATTGAAGAAGGATAAACTTGGAGAGCAAGTAAACTATAGTGGAATTTTGCCCCATTTGCATTTCCTTGAGTCTACGTCTCTTTATTGTTATTGGATTGAACCTCTTATGTTCATATTCCAATATCTTTCTTATCTTGTAGAGGAGGAACCCAATTAATACTTATACTTGTGAGCTTTCCATTGCATGGAGGATTGAAGTGGTGGAATCCCAGGTGGAGAAACTTAGTTTCTCGGTTCCGATGGGTTGCCAACAGAAGGTTGTCAACACGTTCTTCTCTTCTTTATATGAATAGAAATACTCTTTTCTCATCCAATTCATATTGAAAATGTTTATGTTAATTTCCATGGGTATACTTTCTTATTATTTGAATGGATTATGTTACAGTAGTTGCTAACATTTTATATACATATTCTATGCTTGGATACCTTTGTTGTTGTAGACAAGTTGTAGGTGAAGAACATTGGATCAAGAGCTCAATGGTGCTCTTCGTCGGATGTCCGGTTGAGGTACGAGCCCTATCCTTTTGTTGTTAGCATTTTATGTTTGTACAACATACTTGGGAGTGGAGTTGATTTCAAGTGTCACTCTGCCTGTTGTGGTCTACCCCAAGCCATAAGAAGATTTTATATGTAACACTCCCACCATTTTTTGATGTTTAATTTGAAGTCCGGATGGTTGAAGCATAATTTTTCAAAATGAAAAGGTTTATTCTGACTCGATCCTCCATGTGTCAATTGTAGATAGATGGGCCAATGTTCTAAACAATTGGCTACTAATATAGAAGCAAGCCATTCCTCTCCCTTGGTGTAGAGGTTGTTGGAGATGAGAAAATGATATAATCTTGAGGCACTTTGATGTTGCTTGCCTCTCATGTTGTTCCAAGTGTGTGCACCATTACCAGTCTCTAGATAGATTATCTGGTTTTCTTCTATGAATTGTTTGAAGGAAACACCATCCCTATTCAGTCATATGATTCCACATTTTTTTCCAGCAAATCAATGATCATATTGAAATCACCTCCTAGGATCTAGTGATCTTCCTGATGCAAATCCCGAAACGATTGAAGGTGTTTGAGAAGTTTGATCTTTTGATTAGTTATATGAGGGACATATATGTTAGTGATCAAACCTCTCTTGTTCATACCTATCAAGTGGAAAATCATAGAAAGAGTTATGGATATTGCCACAAAGTTGTTTAGAATTATTTCATGTGGGTTCTAAAGAAGGGAAAGACCTCTCGAGGCTCCCATGGCTTCCACTATAGTGACTTTGGAGATGTTCGAATTTTTGTTTTGCAACTCTATCCAAGGTTTTAGTTGAGCACTTAGTTTCCTGAAGCATGAGAATAGTAGGATTCTCCATAGCTACTTTATTTTTGAGGAGACATTGCTTGGAGGGGTAATTTAACCCTCTTATGCTCCAGGATATTATATTCATTTAGGATGAGGGAGGACATCATAGAGTAACTCTATTAGCTGATTTTATTGGATTGAGTCTAGAATTAAGTTTTCCACCTCATCTAGTCTTTGTCGATTGGTTGTGTTCCCTTTCTTTTTAACCTCTCGGTGTTTCCTTTTAAGATATTTTTTCCCACTGGTATTGAGTCTTAGACCTAAGTTTTTAGCTATATCTTTGGGACTTTTTCTTGAACTAGTTATTGCTTTTATTACTACTTGTTTAAAGAGTTCCAGTTGGGGTTATGAAATATGAATCTTTTGTTTGCATGATTCCTCTAGTTCTTGAAGATTAAGATCCCCTAGATATTTCCCATCCATGTCTTAGTGGAGGTCTAGCATATTAGCATCTGGGTTGTTTATTTCATCATTTTTATTTTGTTGGGAAGTACCTTGATCTGCCAGATTGGGGACTTCATTTTCTCCTAGGAGATTGAACATACAATCAAATTGATTGTGAGTAGGAACAATTTTGTCTGAGGAATGAGGGGTAGGATTTTTGTTATTCCTTCTTCTGCTTTCCACTTTTGAAATCCATCTTGTTCTTTGTATTTTGAGGGATTCAGAGGGGATGCTAATTTGTTAAGAGGGAATTCTTGGAAAAGATGACCATGCTTATGTCATTTCCTACAGTGGAAAGGGATATGCTCATAGTGTAGAGTTTGGACCCATTTTGAGTCCCTATAGTCCAGACACATGGCCTTTAGAAGGGGTTGTGAGATGTTAATATAGACACAAATTATAAAAAATGATATATAGTGTCCTTGCTAGTTGGATACTTTGAAAAAACAACCCAAGGTGTTACCTATTCCTTCCAGGGTATCCAGATCGCAATACGTTTGCAGGAGCGAGTATGTCTGATCCAGACTGGAGCTTCTTTGAAGTCTTCCCTCTCTGCACTAAAATTCTCTTTCCAAGGTCTCATATGTAGACAAACAATGTTGAATAAGTATGGGCCTCCTTCAAAGGTTGTGATGAAATCACCCGGACGATTAAAAATTATCATGAAAAATCCTTTGGAACCTAGCTTAAGGTCATAATGACTCTTATGGTTCCATTTGTGCTTAATCCATCCTGCTAAAGCTCGTTCTAATGGACATAGGACCATAAAATTTCAAATAATCACATGATCATGCATGTATTGAATGTATTTAGAAGCTCTTGATGAGGTTGTTTCATACCTTGGTATTGTGTCTGACTTTGGGATGCATGTGCCAATGCCTTTCTACTCTCGATCCTTGTTGTTCATATTGTCATATGCCTAGGAGCAATGTTACTATGATGCAGAGAATTTTTTTAGAGGCATGAGCCAATCCTTTACATGATATAAGCTATGATGATCAGTGGTGGAGATATATTTTTTGAGCTATTCATAGGATGTAGAGAATATTTCTAGTTCCATATGTCATGACTTAGCCCTCTATGACCCCATTGAGATTTATTGGATAGGTTATGGTTTACTTATCAGAGCAGCAGTTGGTGCCTCTTTCCTTTTCCATCATTCAGTTAGAGTGTGCTTCATGTGTTATTTTGGAGATGGATGCAAATTATTGAGTAGGTATACATCATGCATTTGGGTATGGTACTATGGTCCGTCTCTTTCATCTATTTGAATAACTTTTACTCAGCATGTAGTGACAGGAGGTGGTGATATTGTGGTGATATGTTTTTCATGGACTTGTTATCATAGATGGTTGAATGATTCAAGTTGTAAGTCTTTAGTGTATGCTCACTTGTTCCCACTTTATACAAACCTGACTATTTTCCTTACTTTTCCTGGTGTTGTCCTTCACTTCCTCCACCCATCTAGTTACATTCATTATTCATTTTTGACCTTTGAATTATGACTTAGACTTGTGAGATTGATGAGAATTCCCCCACTTTGGTCTATGTGCATGATGGATCCATGTTTTCCATATGTCTCGACTATGGAGTGATAGGGCCCTTTCTCTAGTCCTTGAACCAAGTATTCTTTGAAATGCTGATAAACTGAAATGTATCGGTGCACATAAATACTAAATCTAAATGATGCAAAAGGCTAGCTGTGATTAGTTGTGCTTTTAAACACTAGGCCTAAATGAAATAAATGTTAATAAACTAGTAATTTTCCAAGGGATGAGCACTCATCCTTTCTATGATGTAAGGCCATTTTCCTTTACAGGGAAACATGGTGGCAACTATGTCATGGATATGGAAAATTGCTGGCAGTGGATCTACTAAAAGTAAGTCCAACTACTCTACCTATTTGTGGGACACCACCCTTAGGCCTAGTGTTCTCTGTCATGCATATGTCACTTTGGTGTCCTTTGTCCCCATAATGATCTAAAGGATCACACAATTAGAGTCTAATAAGTCGATTCCCTTTAGCCTATCCTTGTTTTATCCACTTCACCCAACTTAGCATGGTTTTCAATTTTGTAAGTGAGCATATGCCTAGGACTTTGAAATGGAATGCAAGACTATTTTAATGCAATCCTAGCTTGTTTTATGTTGTAATCACCACTATAAATGTTTCTCAAGCTTTAGTTGGGCTAATACTATAGATTATGGAGCATTGTTAGTCCGTTATGCACACATGATCAATTATTGCAGTGCTTTGTCAATATTTTGGTTAGTTTTGACATGTTTAAAGCCAATTTGACTATGGTCAACAGGGGCCCCAGATGATTTTGATAAGATAGTTGATTTTGTGCTTTTGACATCTATTTGTACCTAGTATAGTGTCCCATGCTTCAGTTTTCCATTATTTGCTTTAGATTATGGATAATTTGATTTATTATCAGTCATTATGGTTATATTTTATTATGATGAACATGTATGAGCTCATGGATTATATGTTATATGGATACAGGGGGTGCCACTAGTCACCGCTAGTGTATTTTGGGTCCCCGATTCCATATATGCATTCATATCAACATTCTAGGAAAAGGAAAGACACATTTTGGGCATATTATTTTCCAGCATTATTACTAGTGTAAAAATTCAAGTAAAAAATGACCATTGCCTAGACAAGAAACTCAATTTGGCTAATACAGGGCTTGGAAATGACTTGGGATGTGTTATTATGATGTTTAGATCCTCCATGTGTTAGGATTATTAATTAATCCTCCCTTTACCACGGTAGTTCAATTTCCATTTCCTAGCTTAGGAGTCTGATGCCACTTCACTAGTGCCATGGGGAACTGATCCGGGCACACCTACCACCTGTTGTGCTAGTTTACATTATTTTGGGAACTCCATAGGGTAATCCCTGTAATTTAGGAACCCTCACTCAATGCCACAACAGTCACCAACAATTGAACCTAGTCTATGTTCAGTCATGCTCCAATAAGCTACAATTAGTTCACCTTCAGTCATCCTAGCACCACCTTTACCCGATTTGAGGAAGTTGGGCACCTTTTCTCACCTAACTTAGTCAATTAACTAAATGTGAAGTGATTTATTCATATGGAGTTGCATTAGTGGGTCTCTAGTGGTGTTTTTCCACAGTTAGAGTTCTATGGAGTCAGTCCAAGTTAGGGAATTCGAATCCTATTTAGGGTAATCAAATTATCCTTATTGTATAATCATTGTATTATAGATAGGTTAATGATAATTGATGTAATGTTATGCTGACAAATTTTGTCTCCTAGTTGTTCAATTTTCACCATGAATGTTTGACCAATATTAAAGGAATTTCTTCTCTCTCCTACAACCTTCTTTCACAATGAGTTCATTCATGCCTGAGGATCCTAAGCTTTGTTAAATTAAACATGGTATCAAAGAAGGTATTCAGGCCAAATTCAAACCTCAGAAACTTCCATTGATGCACCAAAAGCAATTGGGTTCCACATAATTCCTGGTATTCTTGCCTTGTTCCCTCTGGATTTTTTCCAGAGAAGTCTATCCAGGTGTGATGCACCTAGAGAAAGTGCACATGTTAAAGTGGAGAGTGTTTGAATTGGTTTGAATTCAAATTGAAGTGTTTTTGTAGGTTAATTGAAGAATTTTGAAGATTTGTGTTGTTGCTTGGAGCTACAAGATGGAGAATTCAACATCTTTGACACCCATAATCCTCACACCCTTCAACTATCTTGATTGGAGGGATGATATGCAGATAGTGTTGCACAACAAAGGTCTTTACAGGGTTACCATTGCGAGGGAGGTCAAACCTCAACAACCTCTTGAGAAGTCAAAGTATTTGAACAAGCTAGATGAAGCATTTGGCTTCATGTGCATTCACATATCTAGGGAGTTACTCTTCCATCTTGATGGATTGAAAACTCCAAGGAAGTATGGGAGAAGCTCAAATCTCTGTTTGGAAAGCATGATGAAATGAGAGGAAATATTTTGGAGAATGAGCTGATTGCTCTGAAACCTAGGACATTTGAAACTATCCAACAATTATTCTCAAAATTAAAATCCCTTGTCATGAAATGCAAGCATTGTGTGATTGGTAAGAAGGATGAGTAATTGGTTCTCTCAAATATGAGTAAAATTGGACCATAATTATCAGTGTTCGTATCTACTTTTTTCTCCCAGATACTAACAACTCCTAATTGGAGAATGCCATCCATTGATGCCTTCATATAATCTCTTATTCAGGAATAAGATAAGCTGATATAGATGGGATCCATCAGAGCCTCCACAAATCAAACTCTCTTGGCTGGGGAGACAAAGAATGTGTAAGCAAGGAGGAAGTATAAAGGAAAGGATAAAAGGAACACTGAATTCAAACCTAAGGAAGAGTTTGATCCATCAGATGAAGCCTCCGTCTCTAATAAATACACACATTAGAGGTTTAACAAGGGAAAGTGTTCCTACTGTAAGAAAGGAAACCATAAAGAGAAAGGTTATATGAACAAGACAATAGATCATATGCCAAGACTCCTTGAACAACACAATATTTCCCTCCCTGAAGGCCCAAGGAAGCCTGACTCTGGAGACAAAACTGAATATCATGAGAGATTCCATGCACTGAAGGCTGGATTTCCAAAATATCATGCCTTCCTCATCGATTCAGGAGCCTCCAATCATTTGGTTGCATCCAAAGAATCATTCTCATCATTAAAACTTACCGATGGTCCAAGTATTCACAAGGGAGATGACACTCAAATCCAATATGAAGGGAAATGTTTTAAAAAATTAGAGCATGGAGTGTTCAATAATGTCCTCTATGTTTCCTCCTCGACAACAAATATGTTGTCTGTATACTAGATGACCCATACAGGCTCACCAAAGCAAGTTGTATTTGATCCTCACTCAGTGGAGATATTATATATCACAATTGCGAAGCTGATAGTGAAAGGTGTTGCAAACCATGCCTCCAAGGCATATGCATTCTCACACTTTCTGCCATACTCAGATCCAGTGCAATCTCAGCCGCCATTTGAAAGGGAAGGTAAATTCATTCTACCTAAACCTTTTGCATATGGTAATGTTTCCACTAATGTTTCAGATTGAGAATCTGGAGCAGAGGACCAAGTTGAATAAGTTTTTGGAATTTAAGACGAATTTCAATCATATCGAAATCTAGATCCAATTCTTACTCCCAATGCTAGGCTTAAATGGGCTCAAAAGGTTATTGAGGCTGATGGCAACATGACTGGAGATATTCTAACAAGAGAAGAACAAGATCTTAATTTCAAAATGAGAGCATTGCACTATGTCAAGCAAATTGAATCCTCCCAGAGAGGTGATACAAACTCCCGGATAGATGCTTCATGATGTTAAGGTCTTATCAACAATTCTGCTCACTGAACAACAACAAGACATTAGATCATGTCACTCTTCCTCCATAAGGAAGAGACAAAAGTAATGTTCTACATGACAAATTGGAAGGAAAAATATACATGGAAATTCCTAAGGGGTACATTGATTATTTCTTAACATGCAAGCCGAGGAATCCATTGTATGGGCTCAAGCAAGGCCCCATGGAATGGCATCCCAATTTCAACTCTTCCATACTGTCAAGGAGGTTCAAAAGATGCAATATTGGCTTCAAAAGCAGTAATATTTCTTATCCTATTTGTCATCAGGTTGAAAGAAGGTGGAGAGGTTCACACGCATAGTACAAGGAAACTAGTGCACACAAGGACCATCACACTGCATTACTGCTCCACATAGATACAGATTGCATAAATATTTTCACAATTTTTTTTCTCAAGAAGATTTTTTCTCTTGGTGTGAAAGCTTGATCCTGGATCTACTGTTCATTTTGATGGGGGGGTTTCCCATGAGAATTTCCCCATTTTCCTCAGTTTATTGAGAAATTACTTTTTACAATATATTTTATGGGTGAACTCTGGTCTAAGTTACCAAGGCCCAGGTTGTCCAATTTAGGATTAAGGGGAGGGTGTTAGGATTACTAACTAATACTCCTTTACCACCATAGTCTAATTTCCATTTACTAGCTTAGGAGTTTGATGCTACTTCACTAGTACCATGGCGGACTCAATAGTGCCACCTACCACATGTTGCTCCAGTTTACTTGTGTTTGGGAGCTTCAAAGAGAAATCCCTATAGTTTAGGAACCCACACTTAGTGCCACCAGCAGTTGACCCTAGTCTATGTTCAGTCATGCTCCGATAAGTCACAGTTGGTTGACCTTCAGTTATCCTAGCACCACCTTTCCATGATTTGAGGAAGTTGGGCACCTTTGCTCACTTAACTTAGTTAGTTAATTGAATATGAAGTGATTTAGTCATATGGAGTTGCATTAGTGAGTCCATAGTGGTGTTTTTCCATAGTTAGAGTTCTATGGAATCAATCCAAGTTAGGGAATTCGAATCCTACCTAGGGTATCAAAATTCTCCTTATTGTATGATCATTGTATTACATAGAGGTTAATGATAATTCATGTAATGTTATGCTAACCAATTTTGTCTCTTGGTTGTTTAATTTTCACCATGAATGTTTGATTAGTATTAACTGAATTACTTCTCTCTCATACAACCTTATTTCACAGTGAATTCATTCAGGCCCAAGGATCCTAAGCTTTTCTAGATTAAACACCATGAACCTTGATACATCTGTTTATCACTTGATGGGTCATGTTTCATGTTTATCCCCTAGGGGGGGACATCTTCTCATGAGTGGGTGCACTTATTGATAGATACCACCATGTATATCATATTATGACTTTGTATTGATGTAAATGGGGGTGCCTAGGTTGATTGAAATCCCCTACATTTCCTGCCATTTGATTATTTATCACTTTCATATGTTATATATTGATTTCATGTTTTACTTGTTAGGATTATTAATTAATACTCCCTTGACCACAATAATCTTTTTGTTTTTTCCTATCTTAGGAGGTCATTTCCACTTCATTAGTGCCATGGGGGACTCAATTGGGGGCCACCTAACACTCAATGCGCATGTCTACATGAGTTTAATATCTCCAAGGACCAATCCCTATAATTTAGGAACCAACTATGAGTGCCACCAACAATATCCAATAGTTGATCTTAGTCGGTGTTCAATTGTGTTCAGTTATGCTCCAATTCCCATCAGTTAGTTCACTTTCAATCATCCTAACACCAATTTTCACGATTTAAGGGAGGGTGGGCACATTTTCTCACCTACCTAGATCAGTTAACTGGTTGTGAACTAATTCAATGATCCGAAGTTGCATTAGTGAGCTCCAGTGGTGATTTTCACACCGAGTTAGCTCCGAAGTCAGTCCAAGTTGGTAGACTCGAATCCTACCTAAGGCATTCAGATTCTTCTATTTGTGACACCATTGTATTGCATAGAATATACTAATTAATGGATGTAATGTAATTCTTCCAATTTCGTCTCCATGTGTGTGAAATTTTGGCATGAATTATTGATCAATGTTAATTAAATTCTTCCTCTCTTCTGTAGCCTTCTCTTCAAAGTTAATTCATGCATAATTGAAGATCCTATGCTTCACTAAATTAAACATGGTATTGGAGAAGGTATTCATGCCAGCTTAAAACCTCAAAAACTTCCATTGATGCACCATAAGCAATTGGGTTCCACATAAATATTGGTATTCTTGCCTTCCTCCCTCTGGATTTTGTCTAGAGAAGTCTAGCCAGGTGTGATGCATCTAGAGAATGTGCACATGTTGAAGTGGAGATTGTTTGAATTGGTTTTATTGTGAACTGAACTATTTTGTAGTGTTTTTGCAAGTACATTCAAATATTTTTTGAAGAATTAGGTGCTTTTGAAGCTGTAAGATAGAGAATTCAATGGCTTTGACACCCATAATCCCCACACCCTTCAACTATCTTTATTGGAGGGATGGTATGCAAATAGTCTTGTGAAACAAGGGTCTATACAAGGTCACTATGGGCAGAGAGGTCGAACCCCAGTAGCCCATTGAGAAGTTGAAGCATCTGAATAAGTTGGATGAATCATTTGGCTTCATGTGCATCCATATCTCCAAGGAGCTAGTTTTCCATCTTGATGGACTGATAACTCCAAAAGAAGAATGGGATAAGCTTGAGTCCTTGTTTGTAATGAAGGATGAGATGAGGGGCCATATTATGGAGAATGAGATGATAACACTACAACCCAACAAATTTGAAACTATAGAACATTTTTTCTCAAAATTCAAATCTCTTGTCATGCAATGTAAGTAGTGTGGGATTGAGAAGAAGGATGAGCAATTGGTGCTATCCATTTTGAGAAAACTTGGCCTAGAATTCTTAGTGTTTTTATCCACCTTTCACTCCGGGAGACTAAAAACTCCTCATTGGCAAATGCCATCCCTTGGTGCCTTCACAAAATATCTAATCCATGAACAAGATAAGCTGATACATATGCGAGCCATTAGAGCCTTCACAAATCAAGCTCTCTTGGATGGTGAGACAAAGAATCCACAAGCAAGGAGGAAGCAAAAAGGAAAGGAGAAGAGGAAAACTATATTTGAATCTAAAGAAGAGTTTGATCCAACAAATGAAACCTCGGGCTCTAAGAAGGATAAACATAAGAGGTTTGAAAAGGGAAAATGCTCCTACTGCAAGAAAGGAAACCATGCAGAGAAAGGTTGTATGAAGAAGAAAATAGATAAATGTCAAGATTCCTTGAACAACACAATACTTCCCTCCCTAAAGGCGCAAGGAAGGTTGATTATGGAGACAATGTCGAAGATCATGAGAGATGCCATGCACTGAAGGCTGGATTTTCAAAATCTCAAGCCTTCCTCATTGATTCAGGAGATTCCAATCACATGGTTGCATCCAAAGAATCATTCTCTTCATTACAACTTACTGATGGTCCAAGCATTCATTAGGGAGATTGTTACGGAGAGAAACTTCCTATGGCTTGGGGTGTACCACAATAGATAGATAAACCACAGAAATCAATCCTTTCTCATATGTAAGAGAAACCAAATATCTAACACTAAGGGATCATGGGTCGTACCTTATTCCAGACAGTTGAAGTAGATCCCCGTTGAGCTTTTTCCAATCCCGCTTGCTTTAGTAATTCACTCTCAACAACAGTAAAAAAGGTAAGCATGCTATATAATATGGTGTTAGATCTACTCTAGCATATATATTCATCAATGTATAAACAATTATACATATCCATGGATTCAATATTCATTCAATTGCACATTAAATGGACACGAAAAGATATTTCTATTAATCAAATCAGAGATTACACAAGTGACAACCTCTGTCGGCACGTCTGTGAACCGGAGAAACTGAGTCCTCCACCTGGGCCTCCACCACCTCAATCCTCCCTCTCTCGATAGCAAGCTCACAAGCAAAGGAAAGCTTGGGAAGAACACAAAGTGCTCCAAAGGGACAAAGGGATGCAGACTCAAGTATATTCAAGCTACGACAACAATGGACTATAGTTTCCTTGCTCTTCAATTCCTCTCCTTCAATGTATCCAAGGGATTCCTTATATAACACTCCAAAGGGGTAATGGAGGGTCAAATCTGAGTGATCTCGAGGCATATGGAAGGCCAAGAGACAAGTGGTTCAGACACACATCAAGGAAAACTCCAAAAATATTTGGAATCGTGCACACATCCCGGGTTTGAGGTCAATATTTGCGTATATATGCGAGAATGGGATTAAAAGTCACGTACAACAATAAACAGGTGTTTTTAGGGATGAACTTGGAAACATCAAAGTATAATATATGTCCATGGGGTCTAAAGAGTCTGTAGAAGGACAGGGAAGGCCATGAATATGTGATCAACCATGTGTGGTAAAATCAGCTGTAAGAGATTCCCCCTAATATGTGGGGTCAAAGGGGTAACATGATGGCCAAAATACATCATAAATCCATCCCAGAAGTGGAGTGATGAAGAACAAGGTGAAAGAACCATCCATCCATCAGTATAGTACAATAATAAATCTCTGCATATGACTGCAAATACATATAGCAGTCCCAGATACATAAGAGTACAATGGCCATGAATAGGCATGCCATACAAAATGTGACATGCGTGGTCATCATCACGTACACTATATAATAGATTAGAGTCTCCATGATGAAGATATACAAAGGATCAAGATCTCCATAATGGCTGAAGATATCTGACATACACTGGAATCAAATCACAAGAGCTGAAATCTCATGAACACTAGCACGATCAAGGAGGTAGCATATGTGGAATGCCACTAATATGGAAAGTCTTCTACACAAACTGCTACGAGTACATGTACTACTATGTGAATAGAGGTGTCGAGGTCGAACATAGTAGTCCATCATCTGATTACCAGTCATTGATGTATACCGTTAACAGACGCGAGATCACCCACCGATAATGAAAATGGGAATCAAGGTACTAGAGTGCAATCTAACAAGTGTGAATATATGTGTTGAGGTCGAACACTTGAAATAATCCATCGATCGGGGGACATTGATGTATTCCCAAAACTGTCAATGGCGAGAGAACCTACCATTGATGACTGTAAGTCTTAAGGCACTCAAATGACTCTAGACTCCTATCCCAGAATAAATGATCTGAAGTCGATGGGATGGAATCCGCTGGAAGGAGGGCATTAAGGCATCCCCCATCAACCACATGAGGTACTCAACAATGCTGTATAATGTGGAAGGACTCGAAAGAGATGTGCATGAACTAGTAATAGTACCGGGAATGGCTGACATGGAAAGTCAAGACAACTAAGGAATGGCCGACTCAGGTTTCAACTTCCTTTGAATAAGAGCATAAAGGAAAATGGTGAATGAATATAAGCAACATGGACTCGATATGTAAACTGGGACATCTCTGTGATGTAGGAGGCATCAACAAAGGCTCCATAGGGATTGGAAGCTTAACCAGTCGGTGGAGATAAACTCAAAATAACGAGTACAGCTCCTAAAGTCAAACTAATAACCCAACCAATAGATGTGATATGCAGTGCTCTGTTTGAAGGCAACACGACTCGACTGCCGCCAAAGATAACATATTTTCCTGTTCGGATTCTTGGTTTTTTTATTTTTTTGTACTTTTTTTAGATATTTTGAAAAGCTTGAAAAATAATAAAAGTTCTTTATAGTTACAAATCTAGGAGGAGACGAGTGTCAGGGGTAAAACAAGCTAGTTCCAAGCAGTGGAACATACCTATGCTCAATGCAAGGAAACATGTGCAGGATAAAGACACTTGGGGGAATGTCCCCTCCTGGTTAAAAATGGGGTATCAAGCTGCAAAAGATATATAAAAAGGCTCTACTTGGCTATACATGTGACAAGCTCGAGCTATATGGATGATAATCAAAGTCAGGGAAGCCAACATAAGCCTCAATAAGGCAATCAAAACTCATGATAATGTAATTACAACTTGACATATACAAGGGGAGTCCAGGGGGAAAAGGCCAGCATAAGGTTCAAGAGGAGTATGAAGTTCTTTCTCAAAGTCATGGCGGTACTATACAAAGGACTCCCACACCCTAAAGGAGAAATGTCGGCATGTGCAACAAATGCAAAATAGGATCTAACTAGGGTACCCATGTATGGGAAATCTCTACCATTCACAACATGTCACTTCTAAAAGCAACAAGAAGGTTTCATGACAAGATAGAATGGGTTCGTACCTAAGGTTAAGATTAAATGGTCCTAAGGTTATGCAAAGTTCAAGCAGATGTGAAACCTAACCTAAATGCCATTTTAGATATAATACCTAAAATATGCACAAACGGGTCAAAGCCATGGTCAAACCACACTCAAAACGGGCTCCTACAACATCAAATTAGTTCAAACAGTCCAAAATGATAAAAAACGGTAAAAAACTATAGAAAGTGGGTAAAAATTTCAAAAAAATTCTATAAATAGTAAAAAAATTAAAAGTTTTCATACCATTTCTATTTTTACCCAGGATAGTGTATTTGAGCTCAGAACTTCAGAAGCGAATTCCGGGAGGATCGTCGAGCATAATCCCTCCCCGTTTGATCCAGGTAGATTCCCTTGCCTCTCTCTTGCATTTTGATATATTTTTTTCTAAATTCCATGGTCAAATTAATTTTTTGGGCCACCCCAACTTGGGTGTTTCGGCCCACGCAACAATCAAGCTTTTTTCTACATAGAGGGCTCTCCATACGCGGAAAATGCCCCGAAACCCGTGTACATACGCGGTTGTTTTGAAAACAGATGCGTACAGGGCCACGAAAAAGGATTTAATGGACAAACAATGATCAAAACTTGGTTTTTTGTGCAGGATGGTACTCGAGTGGCGAGAGAGAGAACATGGTGATGTTGAGGAAGCTGTTCAAGATGATCTCATGGCTCAACAAGCATTATGGGCATGTGGTATTAATTCTTGCACATGATCTAGGAACTAGGAATCAAAATCATCAAAGAATTATTAACAAATACTCATGAATTGGAAAATAACTGGATACAAAATAGGTATCCTCTCTGTATATTTTATAAACAATAAAGGATTACAATTTCCATGCATAGCAATGGCTTAACTCCATGAAGAATTTGAATACCTAAGGGACAATTCGAATTCAGTGAGTGAGTCTAGCTTAACTGACTCTTTGCTACGCAATCTCACTCAGTTAACCACTTGACTAAAACCCTAATTGACTCACCAAACCCTAACTGAAGTCGGAGTGCAATAAATGACTGAATCTCAACTGAAGGAGATCAAACACATGTCATAGCAATCCAACCATCAAGTGCTAGTCCTGCATGACTCCAATGAACCCTGATGAAGTTAACTGCAGCTGAACTGACCATCAGAAGTTGGTGGAGGCGCCTTGTTGACTCCAGTTCATTAAATAATAATAAAATAATCATTAAATAATATATTTAATGAATGGAGGCACCTTAACTGACTGTAACTGATTGGTTGAACTGATTGTAACCACCAGTTAGCAGTTAGGTGCATTAATGTCACACAGATCACCCCTGGAGTGCTCTAGTTAGCCTCCTTGACTGTAGGAGAAGGATAAGTTAGCCTCCTTAACTGTAGGTAGGCGTGGAAGTGACTGGGATGATGGTAATTAATGCTCCATTGATGTCAATTAAACTTAGGATAGTGGTTTAACTAGGCCAATTTGACCGAAAGAGTGAGTATGATGGTAAATGTCTCCAACACCCCCCCTTAAGCTATACTCAGGAAGAGTTAGAAAACATAGATGCATAAAATTCTAGGGCCCTGGAAACAAAGGCCATAGGTCACCCTGTACAATAAAGCAACTGAAACAATGCTCAAAACAAACTAAGTGAGGAAAAGAGGGAAAACCCAGTGGGAAAAAAACCCCCCTCAAGCTGAACACTGAAAGTAGTCTGGATCACCCTGATGAACTCACCCCCAACAGTGAACGGAGGTAAGTGAACTTCTTTTCTGAAAAGCTCTTGGTGAAGATGTGTGCAATCTGCTCATCAGTCGGGCAGTATTGCAGAATGATGGTCCTGTCATGCATTAGCTCCCTAGTGCATGTGAATCTCTACATGTTTGGTCCTCTGCCTGGTAACTGGATCCGTGTATAACTTAATAGCACTCTGGTTGTCACAAAAGAGGATAGTGGACAAAGTACTACCAAGATCAAACTCTGAAAGAATGCCTTGCAACCAAACTACTTGGATGCA
>LPNX010858624.1:335298-378463 GCA_001517045.1 Pseudotsuga menziesii
AGGCACCCTATTCTGAATGTATGCTGCAGCATGCATGGCTTCAGCCCACAAATTTGCAGCAAGCTTCTTTGACTCCAACATACAGGTGGTCATCTCTTTGAGAGACCGGTTCTTCCTTTCTGCTACTCCGTTCTGCTGGGAAGTGTAGGGAATTGAATGTTGGACCTGAATACCACTTTGGGAGCAAATGTATAGCAACTCATTACTAACATACTCCCCTCCATTATCAAATCTCAATATCTTTATCTTAAGCCCAGAGGCATTTTCGATCAAAGCCTTCAATTCAGAAATTTTTTCACATACTTCTGATTTCTTTTTGAGAAAGAAAACCCATGTATACCTTGAAAAATCATCAATAAAGGTAAGGAGGTACCTTGATACATTCATGGATGTGACAGGCATTGGACCACTGATATCAGAATGTATCAGCCCTAATATGCTTGTAGCTCGGTTTGCCTTCCCCCGATCGAACTTGTGCTCAGGGTGCTTTCCAATCACACAGCGCTTGCAGACTCCCGTGGTTGCCTTGATGACCGGAAGGCCTTCAACCATGGAGTTTTTCTGTAATTGCTGCAAATATTTGAAATTAAGATGGCCAAACCTTTCATGCCACAGCCTACTAACCTCATTTCCATGAGTTAGCAAAGCGATGGGCTTTTCATCCGCAACAAAGTGAGAGAACTCATAGGCTTTTGCATGATGATTTGCATGGCCTTTTGCAATGAGTTTCCCAGATGCAATTTCTATTATCTCAACATCATTTGGGCTGAAAGAGACCCTCTTAGGCATTCCTGTATGTGTCATTTGATAGACATTAAGGAGATTTGCTGCTAGAGATGGTACATACAAAACATTAGAAAAAAAACCATTTTCTAGATTTACAGTACCTTGTCCTTTGGAAATGATGGTGGAGTCATCTCCCAAGTGGATGGGAATGGCTTTACTGGTCTCCAAGGATGAAAAAGAGTCTTCTTCAGCCATCATGTGATTCGAAGCACCACTGTCAATCAGCAGTGATTTGGACTTCGAAGTGCTTGCCATGAGGGCATGACCTTTCTCATGCTGTGGTTCCTGATCTTGGTGATCTCTCCTCCGAAAGCTCTTCGGAAGATTGATGTGATTCCTCTCAAGGAGAGAGGTTGCTTCATCAAGATTTTTCTTCATGTAGGCATGTTCAGGGTGAAAACCCTTCCTGCAGTAAGAACACCTGATTCTTTCTTTCCCATTGTGCCCTTTACCTTTGTTCTTCCTTGAGCCGGAAGATTCATCATGCTGCTGGTTTTCAAATCTAGGCTTTGGAGCATCAAATTTAGTTTTCTGATTTTTCTGCTGCTTTCCTTTACCCTTCACATCTTTGGGCCCCGTGACATGGAGGGCTTGATCACGGGAAGATCGGATGATCCCCATATGGACAAGCTTGTCATGTTCACTAGTTAGGGACTCGATTAAGGCATCGAGTGTAGGCATCTTCCATTTAGGGGTTGTGAGCTTCCCCGCACGGAATGTAGAAACAAAAACTAAATAATCAGCCCCGAGTTTGGAGAGGATGGCTAGGATGAGCTGATCATCTTCCTTCTCCACTTTGCATTGCTTCAAGAGAAAAACTGTATGCTTGAACTTTGTAAAGAAATCATTCAGAGTCTCGAAATTGGAAGGTTGGAGAGACATGAGTTCATTTTCAAGTTGATAAACTCTCATGTCATCATGCTTTCCATACAGAGATTCCAATTTGTCCCATATTTCTTTCGGTGTATTCAGATCCGTAAGATGGAAGTGAAGATCATCGGAAATAGAGAGGCATAAGAAACCGAAGGCTTCATCCTTCTTGTTCAAAAATCTTGATTTTTCTATGGCGGATCCAGGCTCAGGTTCAGTGTCCATGGCGACTCTATGGAGTCCTTTGGATTTCAACTGATGTTCCATCTTTCCTTTCCATGTGTGGAAATTGTATGGAGTTAAAAGAGGTACTGAAGAGGCCATCTGGATTTGCTTGTTACGAATGCTTCACCTGTAGAAACGTGAAAATCAAAATAGAAAGGGCAAAATAATGTCGGACAGCCTGCACATTTTAGGCTTTCATCACACCCAGCATAGTCAATCAAGCAAGCTTGATCAACAAGTTCTTTACTTGGGATATTGAGTGGTAAGCCTTGGATTCTGGTGCAGTGCTGGAATTTTGAGCTATTGCTCACTTCTCATGGAGAAATCTGTCAAAAATCTTGTTCTTGAGAGATTGATCTTCGTCCCGCCGTAGCTCTGATACCATATTAATTCTTGCACATGATCTAGGAACTAGGAATCAAAATCATCAAAGAATTATTAACAAATACTCATGAATTGGAAAATAACTGGATACAAAATAGGTATCCTCTCTGTATATTTTATAAACAATAAAGGATTAAAATTTCCATGCATAGCAATGGCTTAACTCCATGAAGAATTCGAATACCTAAGGGACAATTCGAATTCACTGAGTGAGTCTAGCTTAACTGACTCTTTGGCATGCAATCTCACTCAGTTAACCACTTGACTAAAACCCTAATTGACTCACCAAACCCTAACTGAAGTCGGAGTGCAATAAATGATTGAATCTCAACTGAAGGAGATCAAACACATGTCATAGCAATCCAACCATCAAGTGCTAGTCCTGCATGACTCCAATGAACCTTGATGAAGTTAACTGAAGCTGAACTGACCATCAGAAGTTGGTGGAGGCGCCTTGTTGACTCCAGTTCATTAAATAATAATAAAATAATCATTAAATAATATATTTAATGAATGGAGGCACCTTAACTGACTGTAACTAATTGGTTGAACTGATTGTAACCACCAGTTAGCAGTTAGGTGCATTAATGTCACACAGATCACCCCTAGAGTGCTCCAGTTAGCCTCCTTAACTGTAGGAGAAGGCTAAGTTAGCCTCCTTGACTGTAGGTAGGCGTGGGAGTGACTGGGATGATGGTAATTAATGCTCCACTGATGTCAATTAAACTTAGGATAGTGGTTTAACTAGGCCAATTTGACCGAAAGAGTGAGTATGATGGTAAATGTCTCCAACATGTGGCTTATACAAGTTTTTGTGTCTTGGAAGCTGGAGGGCCAAACCAAGACTACTCCAGCTGCTGGTAGATTATTGGGATCCAGAGTCTGAAACATTTTAGATAGATGGGATGTCGCTCAGCATTGAAGTTGAGGACATATATTTCAGCACAGGTTTGTCCCGATGAGGGGAGGTGGTGAACCTCTGATCCTGTGGGCTAGGTGGCGGATTGACCATATATGAGTACATAGTTGTGTATTGTCTTCCAAATACTGAGAAGGCTGGGAGTCAAACCCCGACAAACTCTATTCAAATTTTGGGGCTAAAAGCCATACTTTTGGCCTTAGGTAGGATTGCAGGTTTGGCTTCACTCCACCAGGCCTCATGGCCAATGATGTTTTATGCGGTAGAGTGTATGTGACCTACAATATATGACTGGAGTAATACGATGCTGAGCAAGATGAAACATCAGCTCAATGACTACAAGATGGGCTGGGTGTGGAACTTCGGATTTGGAAGCATACTTAGAGAAACTTCCTATGGCTTGGGGTGTACCACAACAGGCAGATAAACTGCAAAAATCAATCCTTTCTCATATGAAATTATTGGTGTTGGAGCCTAATCTTGTATATCCAGAGATATTATTCAGTTGTGTTTGTACCCCAGGTTTATTGTACACTCATTGCTCTGCGGTCCTATTTTCTAACAGCAAGAGAAACCAAATATCTAACACTAAGGGATCATGGGTCGTACCTTATTCCAGATGGTTGAATTAGATCCCCGTAGATCTTTTTCCAATCCCACTTGCTTTAGCAATTCACTCTCAACAATAGTAAACAAGGAAAGCATGCTATATAATATGGTGTTAGAACTACTCTAGCATATATATTCATCAATGTATAAACAATTAAACATATCCATGGATTCAATATTCATTCAATTGCACATTAAATGGACATGAAAAGATATTTCTATTAATCAAATCAGAGATTAAACAAGTGACAACCTCTGTCGGCATGTTTGCGAACCGGAGAAACTAAGTCCTCCACCTGGGCCTCCACCACCTCAATCCTCCATCTCTTGATAGCAAGCTCACAAGAAAAGGCAAGATTGGGAAGAACACAAAGTGCTCCAAAGGGACAAAGGGATGCAGACTCAAGTATAATCAAGCTACGACAACAATGGACTATATTTTCCTTGCTCTTCAATTCCTCTCCTTCAATGTATCCAAGGGATTCCTTATATAGCACTCCAAAGGGGTATTGGAGGGTCAAATCCGAGTGATCTCAAGGCATATGGAAGGCCAACAGACAAGTGGTTTAGACACACATCAAGGAAAACTCCAAAAATATTTGGACTCATGCACACATCTCAATGTACGCGGGTTTGAGGTCAATATCCACGTATATATGCGAGAATGGGATTAAAAGCCGCGTACAACAATAAACAAGTGTTTTTAGGGATGAACTTGGAAACATCAAAGTATAATATAGGTCCATGGGGTCCAAAGAGTCTGTAGAGGGGCAGGGAAGGCCATGAATATGTGATCAACCATGTGTGGTAAAACCAGCTGTAACAGATGCCCCCTAATGTGTGGGGTCAAAGGGGTAACATGATGGCCAAAATACATTATAAATCCATCCCAGAAGTGGAGTGATGAAGAACAAGGTGAAAGAACCAGCCATCCATCAGTATAGTACAATAATAAATCTCTGCATAGGACTGCAAATACATATAGCAGTCTCGGATACATAAGAGTACAATGGCCATGAATAGGCATGACATACAAAATGTGACATGTGTGGTCATCGCCACGTACAATATATAATAGATCAGACTCTCCATGATGAAAATATACAAAGGATCAAGATTTCCATAGAAGTTGAAGATATACAAAGGATCAAGATCTCCATAATGGCTGAAGATATCTAACATACACTAGAATCAAATCACGAGAGCTAAAATCTCATGAACACTAGCACGATCAAGGAGGTAGCATATGTGGAATGCCACTAATATGGAAAGTCTTCTACACAAACCGCTACGAGTACATGTCCTACTATGTGAATAGAGGTGTCGAGGTCGAACATAGTAGTCCATCGTCTGATTAACAGTCATTGATGTATACCGTTAACAGACGTGAGATCACCCATCGATAATGAAAATGGGAATCAAGGTACTAGAGTGCAATCTAACAAGTGTGAATAGATGTGTTGAGGTCGAACACTTGAAATAATCCATCAATCGAGGGACATTGATGTATTCCTAAAACTGTCGATGGCGAGAGAACCTACCACTGATGATTGTAAGTCTCAAGGCAATCAAATGAATCTAGACTCCTATCCCAGAATAAATGATCTGAAGTCGATTGGATGGAATCCGCTGGAAGGAGGGCATTAAGGTATACCCCATCAACCAACATGAGGTACTCAACAATGCTGTATAATGTGGAAGGACTCGAAAAATATGTGCATGAACCAGTAACAGTATCGGGAATGACCGACATGGAAAGTCAAGACAACTGAGGAATGGCCGACTCAGGTTTCAACTTCCTTCAAACAAGAGCATAAAGGAAAATGGTGACTGAATATAAGCAGCATGGACTCGATATGCAAAATGGGACATCTCTGTGATGCAGGAGGCATCAAAAAAGGCTCCATAGGGACTGGAAGCTTAACCAGTCGGTGGAGATAAACTCAAAATAACGAGTACAGCTCCTAAAGTCAAACTAATAAACCAACCAACAGATGTGATATGCAGTGCTCTGTTCGAAGGCGACACAACTCAACTGTTGCCAAAGATAACATCTTTTCCTGTCCGGCTTTTTGGTTTTTTTAAAAAAAAATTTGGACTTTTTTTCAGATATTTTGAAAAGCTTGAAAAAGAATAAAAGTTCTTTATAGTTACAAATATAGGAGGAGATGAGTGTCAGGGGTCAAACAAGCTAGTTCCAAGCAGTGGAACATACCTATGCTCAATGCAAGGAAACATGTGCAGGATAACGACACTCGGGGGAATGTCCCCTCCCGGTAAAAAATGGGGTATCAAGCTGCAAAAGATATATAAAAAGGCTCTGATTGGCTATACATGAGACAAGCTCAGGCTATATGGATGATAATCAAAGTCAGGGAAGCTGGCATAAGGCTCAATAAGGAAAGCAAAACTCATGATAATGCAATTACAACTTGACATATACAAGGGGAGTTCAGTGGGAAAAGGCTAGCATAAAGTTCAAGAGGAGTATGGAGCTCTTGCTCAAAGTCATGGCGGTACTATACAAAGGACTCCCACACCCTAAAGGAGAAATGTCGACATGTGCACCAAATGCAAAACAGGATCTAACTAGGGTACCCATGTATGGGAAATCTCTACCATTCACAACATGTCACTTCTAAAAGCAACAAGAAGGTTCAGTGAGAAGATAGAATGAGTTTGTACCTAAGGTTAAGATTAAATGGTCCTAAGGTTATGCAAAGTGCAAGCGGATGTGAAACCTAACCTAAATGCCAGTTTAGACATAATACCTGAAATATGCATGAACAGGTCAAAGCCAGGGTCAAACCACACTCAAAACGGGCTCCTACAACATCAAATTAGTTCAAACAGTCCAATGACCAGAAACGGTCAAAAACTATAGAAAGTGGGTAAAAATTTCAAAACAATTCTATAAATAGTAAAAAAAATTTAATTTTTTCATACCATTTCTATTTTTACCCAGGATAGTGTATTTGAGCTTAGAACTTCAGAAGAGAATTTCGGGAGCATCGTTCAGCAAAATCCCTCCTCGTTTGATGCAGGTAGATTCCCTTGCCTCTCTCTTGCATTTTGATATAATGTTTTTTAAATTCCATGGTCAAATTAATTTTTTTTCCCACCCCAACTTGGGCGTTTCGACCCATGCAGAAATCGAGCTTTCTTCTGCGTAGAGGGCTCTCCATACATGGAAAATGCACTGAAACCTGTGTAGATACACGTATGTTTTGAAAACAAACGCGTACAGGGCCACAAAAAAGGATTTAATGGACAAACAATGATCAAAACTTGGGTTTTTATGCAGGATGGTACTCGAGTGGCGAGAGAGAGAACATGGTGATGTCAAGGAAGCTATTCAAGATGTTCTCATGGCTCAACAAGCATTATGGGCATGTGGCTTATACAAGTTTTTGTGTCTTGGCAGCTTGAGGGCCAAACCAAGACTACTCCAGCTGCTGGTAGATTATTAGGATCCAGAGTCTGAAACATTTCAGATAGATGGGATGTTGCTTAACATTGAGGTTGAGGACATATATTTCAGCCCAGGTTTGTCTCGACGAGGGGAGGTGGTGAACCTCTGATCCCGTGGGCTAGGTGGCAAATTGACCATATATGAGTACATAGTTGTGTATTGTCTTTCGGATACTGAGAAGGTTGGGAGTCAAATCCCGACAAACTCTATTCATATTCTGGGGCTAAAAGCCATACTTTTGGCCTTAGGTAGGATTGCAGGTTTGGATTCACTCCACCAGGCCTCACGGCCAATGATGTTTTATGCGGTAGAGTGTATGTGACCTACAATATATGACTGGAGTACTACGATGCTGAGCAACATGAAACAATAGCTCAGTGACTGCAAGATGGGATGGGTGCGGAACTTCGGATTTGGAAGCATACTGAGAGAAACTTCCTATGGCTTGGGGTGTACCACAACAAGTAGATAAAACGCAGAAATCAATACTTTCTCATATGCAATTGTTGGTTGTGGAGCCTAATCTTTTAGATCCAGAGATATTATTTAGTTGTGTTTGTACCCCAGGTGTACTGTACACTCATTGCTCTGCGGTCCTGTTTTCTAACAGTAAGAGAAACCAAATATCTAACACTAAGGGATCATGGGTCATAACTTATTCCGGACAGTTAAATTAGATCCTCGTTGAGATTTTTCCAATCCCGCTTGCTTTAGCAATTCACTCTCAACAACAGTAAACAAGGAAAGCATGCTATATGATATGGTGTTATATCTACTCTAGCATATATATTCATCAATGTATAAACAATTAAACATATCCATGGATTCAATATTCATTCAATTGCACATTAAATGGACAAGAAAAGATATTTCTATTAATCAAATCAAAGATTACACAAGTGGCAACCTCTGTTGGCATGTCTGCGAAATGGAGAAACTGAGTCCTCCACCTGGGCCTCCACCACCTCAATCCTCCATCTCTCGATAGCAAGCTCACAAGCAAAGGAAAGCTTGGGAAGAACACAAAGTGCTCCAAAGGAACAAAGGGATGCAGACTCAAGTATAAGCAAGCTGTGGAAACAATGGACTATAGTTTCCTTGCTCTTCAATTCCTCTCCTTCAATGTATCCAAGGGGTTCCTTATATAGCACTCCAAAGGGGTAATAAAGGGTGATATCCAAGCGATCTCGAGGCATATGGAAGGCCAAGAGATAAGTGGTTCTGACACATATCAAGGAAAACTCCAAAAATATTTGGACTCATGCACACATCCCGATGTACGCGAGTTTGAGGTCAATATCCGCGTATATACGCGAGAATGGGATTAAAAGTCACGTACAACAATAAGCAGGTGTTTTTAGGGATGAACTTGGAAACATCATAGTATAATATTGGTCCATGGGGTACAAAGAGTTTGCAGAGGGACAGGGAAGGCCATGAATATGTGATCAACCATGTGTGGTAAAATCAGTTGTAACAGAGATGGCACCCAAATCCAAGCTGAATGGAATGGTTCAATTAAATTAGAGCATAGAGTGCTCAAGAATGTTCTCTATGTGCCCTCCTTGACAACAAACTTGTTGTCTGTATACCAAATTACTCACATAGGCTCACCAAAACGAGTTGTATTTGGTCCTAAATCAGTGGAGATATCATATATCTTAACTGGGAAGCTTATAGCGAAAGGTTTTGCAAACCATGCCTCCAAGGCATATGAATTTTCACACTTTATACCATACTCAGATCCAGTACAGTCTCAACTTCCATTTGAAAGGGAAGGTAAATTAATCCTACCTAAACCTTTTACATATGATAATGTTTCAGATTCATAATCTGAAGCAGAGGACCAAGTCAAATAAGTTTGTGGATTTGAAGATGAAGTTCAATCGGATCGAGATCCAGTCCCTACTCCCAATCCTAGGCCTAAATGGGCTCAAAAGGTTATTGAGGCTGCCAGGAACAGTAATGGAGAGTCATCTGACATGAGGATAACAAGATTTCAGTTTCAAAAAGAGAGCATTGTGCTATGTCAAGCAAACTCACTTCTCCTAGAGAGGTGCTACAAACTACCACAGAGATGCTTCATGATGGTAAGGTCTGATCAATATTTTTTCTCACTGAAGAACAAATTGCATCATGTCAATCTTCCTCTAGAAAGAAGAGACAAAGGAAACATTTCTTCTCCTATCTATCATTATATTGGAAGAAGGTGGAGAGGTTCACATGCATAGTGCCAGGAAGCTAGTGCACACAAGGACCATCACACTACATTACTGCTCCACAGAGATGCAGATTGCATAAATATTTTCATAAGTTTTTTATTCAAGAAGAAATTTTCTCTTGATATGAAATCTTGATCCTAGTTTTCCTGCTTATTTTGTGGGGGTGGTTTTCCCATGAGTTTTTCCCCATTTCCTTGGTTTGTTAAGCAATAATTTTTGCATTTAGATTGTATGGGTGACCTTTGTTCTTAGCTTCCAAGGCCCAGGTTGTCAATGTTAGGATTAGGGGGGGTGTTAGGATTATTAATTAACCCTCCCTTGAACACCAAGGTCTATTTATCTTTTCATATCTTAGGAGGTCATTGCCACTTCACTAGTGCCATGGGGGACTCACCTAGGGGCCACCTAACACTCAATGCACCTATCTGCATGAGTTTAGGATCTCTAGGGACCAATCCCTATATTTTAGAAACTCGCTTTGAGTGGCACCAACAGTCTCCAACAATTGACTCTAGTCGATGTTCAATTATGTTGAGTTATGCTCTGATTCCCATTAGTTAGTTCACTTTTAGTCATCATAGCACCAGTTTGCAAGATGTAAGGGAGGGTGGGCACATTTTCTCACCTACCTAAATCAATTAACTGGTTGTGAACTGATTCAGTGATCTAAAGTTGCATTAGTGAGCTCTAGGGGTGATTTTCCCACACTGAGTTAGATCCGAAGTCAGTACAGGTTGGTAGATTTGAATCCTACCTAAGGAACTCAAATTCTTCTATTTTTAACACTATTGTATTGCATAGAATATACTGATTAATGGATATAATGTAATTCTTCCAATTTTGTGTCCATGTATGTGCAATTTTTCCATGAATTATTGATCAATGTTAATTAAATTCTTCCTCTCTTTTGCAGCCTTCTCTTCAAAGTTAATTAATGCAGGCCTGAAGATCCTATGCTTCACTAAATGAAATAGTACTGGGGGAGCCTTAGAGGCAAATCAACCCCCTCTTGATGATAGCTCATGATTATGTGTTGATACTTTCTCAACTGTAGATCTAGATAGATTATGATTAGATCCTATCCATCGATAATTTTGGAGCTAGGGATTTTGTATTGAGAGTTATATATATTTAAAAACTCTCTCATTATAAAGGGACTTTTGTATCTTGGAGTTTCAATAATAAAGAAATTACTATGAATAAATATTGGAATCTTTAATGAATGTTCTTGTACTTGATTGGAAAATATTTTCTCTTGAACATTGCTAGTGGATCTATTGTTTTCCAAACAATTTTTGCAGGGGTTGTATTAGTTTCGCAGGCAGTGATTTGGTGAGGGCGGATTTGAGAGGGAAATCCATTTCTCTCTCTCGAATCAATCTCAACTCAGGGAGTTCATTCTTGCATATTTCGGTATCATTGTAATTTTCTTGAGATGTCTTGCATTTCATTTTCTCTATTTTGTGATTCGATTCTAACTTGTGGGTTGATCGTTTTTAGTAGGATAGGGGTGCATTGGTTCTCTTGAAGGAAAATAAATTTCAATTAAAACTTTTGGATCTTGCTTGCAATTTATTTCAGGTGGGAGGATAATCATTGTACTTGGTAGCCACAAATATTTCTAGGTACTTCTTCCATTATTTTTGCATTACGAGATCTATTCCATTAGTCACCTTCATTTTCATAGTTTAAAAACCTAATTTTGTAGAAGTAGTAGATCATGTCCACATCTAGTTAAATGTTTGAAAACCCAAGTTGGATATCCCTTTAAACCCCAAAGACAAATTTTCATGCGAATCAAACTCCTTTTACCCCATGTTAAGACACTAGGTCTCCCTAGGCAATTCACCCTCCTTGGGAGTTTGATCAAATTTGGTTGTGTGTGTGATTTGGGTGTTGCTTGAATCCATACAACTTGTCATATATTACATCAAGTAATAGTTATAAAACATATTTACTAATTCAAACCCTAATTTGTGACCATTCTCCCTTTATTTTCCTAAACCCTAGGTGGTACAAATTGGGAATTTCTTTTATACACATGTTCTCTTTAGATCTAGTAATTAACCTTCACTATTGTGTTAAATATTAAAGGTTAAACATATATTACATCATTAATCCTCTCAACCTATACTTAACATCTCGATCCCATAATCTTTTTGTAGATACATGGTTTACAATTCAAGGCATCACTGTTTAATTGTGGCTTATATTTGCTTGTGTATCTTGTCTTCGTTCATTTTCCTTCATTGGACAATAAGGGTCTCCCCTTGATATTGATACTAGCTTGATATAAAGTGATAATATCCCTTCTTGTGTGATAACTACTTTGTAATAGTAGTGGACAAGGCCCTTGCAATGTCACTTGGTTAGCTGCCCCACCTTTACCGTCCTGGATAGGATATCTTTAGTGGAAGGTACACTTTGAGTGATAATGGTTCCCATTTTCTGTCATGTCAGTAAGGGAGACATTATCCCCATTGATATTCCTTTCTATAGTACCCGAGAGACTCTCACCCATCTTGATGTTACACGAGGGGCTGGAAAAACCTGCAACATTGGTTTCCTTGTCGTGTTGTTGGGGGTTTGGCTATCGCCCCCCTAGCGGGGCCATCGAGGGGTTGGTCAAGTCCACCAAATAGGATCCCACCACTCCTACTGAGGTAGGATAGTTGATGCACAAAAACCTAGGTTCAATCTACAAAGAAAATTCTCACTGAAAAAGGCAGATCACATTCTCCCTATCCCACTCTGCGAATGGTCATATGGATAGTCATTAACATGGGTTTTGTTTTTTAACCAATACTAAGAACCATTTATTATTTGTATATATTTTTAGATATAATATAAATTTTATTGGTATTCTTTTATACTTGTTAATGTCAATTGATTTGAAAATTTATATTAATTAAAATTCATTATTAATAAATTATTTACATTTAATCTTAAAATGAATTATTTATTTTCTATTTAATATTAAAAGTAGTTTGGTTTTCAAACTTATATTAATCATAATTCATTAATGATAAAGATGTATTTTTTAAATGTAATTACTTTGTAATTAAATTACATTTACAATTAATATTAAACTTCATTTATTACTTACTAGTTAATAATACAATTCATTTATTACTTATATGCTTTGTTAATGTTTGTTTTAAGATTATTTGCATATTTATGCACATAAAATTTGTTATGCTCATTAGAAATGCGTATATCATTCAACTTTTAAAACTACTCAATCTACATAATTATTATAAATTGACTATTTCCATGGTATTATAAATTAATATTAAAGATCGACAACATATGATACATGTTGACCTATATTTTTTCAATATCGATATATATATGATGCCGCAATAATTCTAAAATTTTATATTAAATATGCAATGAGATATAAATACTTTTAACTAAAATAAAATTCTTTTTCAATCAGTCCTTCCATACAATCACAAATTACTTAATAGACAAACACATTACGCATCCAATTGATTGTTAACCAACTAAAGTTGTTTACAAATTGGTTTTAATTAACTTTCCATTTCCACCATCATAAGATGATAAAAAAAACATAATTAGACAATTAAAGATAAACATGATAAAATGATTTATGATCAATATTGTAAATGATGAAATAAAACATGTACATATCACTCTTTGTTGCCATCACCCTGATTATCTTCTTCCCTTGGCATGATAGCACTATTGTTCTCTAAAATATGTTTTGATCTAGGGTTGTATCTTAATACGAACCCCCAATCCCTATCCACAACATATAGGTAAAAAACACTTGGTTGCAGTGTTTTGGGAAAACATAAGGGTCCTTAGTTTCATCCCACATCTTTCCAGAGTTGATACATATCATCCCATTATCACAATCTTCCTTTACATTACTCCAATTGAGGGTTTCCCATCACTTGCACCTAAAAATAACGCATTGGAAATATGAGAAGTCCACTTGAATGAGCTTTTGTATCTTTTCAACGTAACCTCACTTCCCCCCTATTAGGTTTTGATCGTAGTGGCTAGCACGACTAGAGTGGTTGAACTCGACTTCCACTCCACAGTCTTGTGGGAAACGTCCATCATTGACATCATCAGTGAGAAAATGATTCCCATATTCCCACATAGATGGTGTTGGAGGAGCCTAGTTGATTAGCCAAGTAGGTCCTCCAGCCGACTATGGTTGAGTTGGTGCAGTCGGTCGATTGGCCGACTAGCCTGGCCTTTGTAACTAAAGAATTGTATGTAACATGTATAAATTAGGCTACTGAGCCAATCCAAGGATATGTTTGTTCAGTGAATTGTATACTATCTTATATATAATATAAATCTAGTTACAACTATCCCACTTACTCGTATTTATATTATGGTTAGTATCATGTGAATGCTCACTTTTATTTACAATTATGTATTGCTGGTAACTAATTGAACCCTCATACTACAACATTGGTTCTTTTGTCGGTAGTACATAATCTGAATGATGCGATGAGCATGTCTAAATGATAACTGATAAAGAAATTTGAGAGTGGTGGGATAATAAAGTAATCAACTACATCCAAAACTATGCAAGTCACAATAAACTGACACTTGCACAAGCAAGGGAAATTCTTTTCAGTGAAGAACATGAGAAATTCATAGAATCTGTTCCTAGTGAAATTAAGAAGTTTTTAGATACTATTCATGCCCAATTTGGACAAAAGAATGAGAGATTGTTGATGCACAAAATATACAATGGTGGAAGAACGAATTTATATGAGTGGCTAGAAAAGGTATGCGACGATTTATGTGAAGAACAAATCGTAGAAGATAGAAAATCTATTGAAGAAGTCAAAAGGAAATTCTATACCGACCTACACAAAGGATTTCTATGTTCTATCCAAAAAATGTTATATAAATCTTTGATTGAGAATGGAGCTGGCCATATAGTCGAGCCACAACCACCGTTGGGTGCACATGCTTCAATAAATTGGCAGTAAAAGCAAAAGGAATGGGAGCAATTGTCAACGAACGACAGTGGGAGTACTTCCTAAGTTAATCATGACCATTTCCAGATCCACTGTAATCGAACAATAATCGTGAGGTCGACAATGGGGGAGGGTAGTCGACCAATTTTTTTGAGTGAAAAGGTATGCAAGTCTAGTCGATGAAAGAAGACAAAGAATGAATCCCTGTAAAAATTCAAGTCTGCTCTGACGAAAAAATTATTTGGCCAGTCTCAAACAAACAACAGACATACAAAAACTCGAACGAGAAAAGAGGTGCAAGTGACGCGAAGAACTAAGGGATCTTGCTAGCCTAATACACACAAAAATAAGTATAAAGAAAATGGGTGAGATGGTTGTGCAGCTAGAAGTCCTACCTGATTCAAGGGAAAGTCGACCAGTTGGCTATAATTGGGGATTAATGGTCAAACCAACAAGTAGCCAAAACTACCAACCTTTTGAAGGAATACCAAGACATCTTGGCAAGAGATTATAAAGATATGAAGGGACTAGTGCTTGAAATGAAAATCGACATAAAATCATATGCTTGACCAGTAAAAAAACTTCCATATAAGTTAGTGCACAAGTATATCAATGCGCTAAAGGCTTCAGGGATTCTTCGATATATCGGTGCTTTTAGAATTAATGGGTATGCAATGTTTGGTAGCGAATGGGTACAAACAGTCCTATTCTCTATATGATTACCTTCTTGTTTCACCAAGGATATCTTAATTGACCCTTCTAGAAGACCCTAATTACAATTGCTCTGTATGCATGAGGCTTCTTAGGATATTTTGCATAAGGTTTTATTATGGGAGAAAAATCCCCTCAACATATCAATTTGTCAGGATGCTAGTGACATGCTTATCCACCTTGATGATAGACAATACTTACCAAGGCGATTTGCTAAGAAAAAATATTATAGCACAAGAGTAATGGATCTTCTAGTTGTATCATTTGAAAATACACTAATGTAAAAACAAGCATGCAACATTGGTTATACGAAGAATATAGGTATGACCTATCACTACGGTATACACTAGAATTCCTTTTTCACCTTGCAACAGATTCATTAATTTTTTATAGCTATGGTTCGTTGGATTTGTGCCCCACTCAGACTACTCATCTTCAACACCAGTAGTTCAGATTGGGTTGTTTGGAGTGTACCCTCCCAGCTCGATCTACATTGGCACTTGCATTAAACAATCTTCGTGCTTTAGTACCAAATTGAAGTGGAAGCCTTGATCTGATAAGAAGTCATAAAAATATATATAGTTCTTTGAGCACAATTCTCCCATCCCAATCTTCCTTGAATTTTTATTCTCAGTTGTTCCTGCTTCAGTCCCGAATTGAAGTGAATCCTTTCTCTGGAAAAGAGATTAAACATCAACCTTTCACACAACAACCCTTATTCTGGCTACAACTCACTCCTTGATCATATACAACATTTTTTTATGGATGATTTCTCAGTGTTGTTCACTCACACATTGGGTTTCTGGATGCTCCCCTCCCACCCCACAACTCTCTCTCCTGCAGTGACGATACCATTCCTTACGATCCCAGCTAGTTATTATCTAGGTTACAACTGCACTTTGGCCCTCTCATTTTCTAGCTACATCATATTCTCTAACGTGCTATAGCTAGCAACCTAGTAGTTCATCTCTTTCCATGTGTGTGCTGTAAATAGCAAGTACCATGTACATGTTTAGATAAATTATTAGTAGTTAGATACATGTGCTATATTTTGGGGAGGTAGGTCCCACTCAACAAAATAGAAGTGTTATTGTTCCTTTTTGTTTTGTATTTTCATTCCTAGGAATAGTATGGAAGTTTATTTGGTTGCTTTTAAAATTAATTCTAAAAATGAAATTTAGGTTGGTTAGATTGTTTGATGATAAAAGATTGTTTGTTGGTGTGAAACTGGTTTGACTATAATAGAATAATCCCATTATACAAAGTGTTGCGAGTTTCTCTCTATTTGGATCCTATAATTGTGATTTTGTTTTAATTACTGCAAGTGTTAAAAAGCTATAAATGCAATTTTATTTTCCCAGATAGTAGCACAATTTATTTTCTTAGAATCATTGTAGAAACTAGTGCATAGAATGAAACCTGTGGTCTGTACATATGGCACACGATATCTCACAATAACTTATTCCGTATTCTTGTAAATTCTAGTGGAAAAGAGATACACCAACCCCCAATAGCTTATCAAACTCAAGAAGGAAGCTCACATGTTGAAGGAATCCTCCACAGAAATTGAATCCCGCTCTTCATATGGAAGTGGAAGCTAGTGGAGAACCTTCCACAAAATCCCTGTTAAGAGAGAGTAGTTATATGACCTACTTGGGTTCAAACATAATAGTGAATGCATCAAATTCACATTCTAGTAAACGACACAATGTCAAAATGGCAACAAAAACATAAGGCTCCATCAAAACCATGAAGAAACTTGATAGGCAGTACTTTACAGAAATTTCATCTCTTCTTTAAAACAACAACACTAATGTAGCGGAGAGAGTTATCCTATGCTCAAATGCTATTGAAGAAAGCCGTGACAAAGAATTGCACATGCATGGGATAAAATATTTAGTGGACTAGTTGAAAATATCCTATTGAGCTGTGAAAAGAATCGACTTTGTAGTTTCCTGTCACTAGGATTCAACATTTTCTTTTTATAACAATTGATCAATCAAGATTGAATGTACCAGAATCAACACCGAGGTCTATGGATTTATCTCTACAAGATTTCCAGACAAAAGGAGAAATCCATACCATTATTGGCCTGAGCTTATCTCGATTGCAAATTCCCTGCATCCAACGGGCAAGGAGCAGAGTCAACAGTTGACTCTGCTCCTTACCCGTTGGATGCAGGGAATCTGCAATCGAAATAAGGATGGCCCCATTATTGAACATATTTTAATCATGATATGTGAGAAAGTAGTTGAAAATCCCATAGATGTTATGTGCAACCAATATGGATCACTTGTCTTGTGTAGCCTAGTATGTCTTCATGGCCCAGCTACGATGTACGTGTAGGCCTTGTTGATGATGCTCAACCCAAAGTCGCTTGCATACTGCATCTCATCTATAGGTTTGTGGTATAACCAAATACATCATGATAAACCATGTTTGTAGAGACCTTCATTTCCTGTGGTGGCATTGAAATGCTTCTTTACTTGTTGAAGAAAGAAGCAGAAGCTCGTGATGGTAGAGATTATAAAAGTTCAACTTGCGGTGATACTGCAAACTTGGAGATAAATAAAAATGATGAAATGTCTTTTATGCATCCATATGGCCTCCCCCAAGTTGTTGGTTACGGTTGGGGTCAATCAGTAAAAGGACATGGGTCTACGCATGAAGTTCAATGGAATTAAGTGATTCTCAATCACAATCATCGATTATTGTTTTAGGGTAGTTAGAGTCATCAATTTAGCGCTATACATTGGAAGTAACTCTTATGAATAGAACTAGAAACTTGAGTAATAATAAGATGATTTTAACCAATAATAAGTTTGGAAAAAGTCATCAATACCACAAATTTATTCTAGTTGAAGTTAAGCCTTAATATAATAAAAATTAGACTGTGATAAAATGAACCACAATGGATAAGTTCAACCATTCATACCTTAATTTGATAATTTTTATGTACAATTTATGTAATTTGATTAATCTTCATACATCCATGTTTAATTTCCGAGAAAAAGAAAAACAAAATCAAAATAAACTTAAAAAACACTCATGCCATGCATTGTGCAACGCACGAAAGTATCCTTCTGAATGGAAACGAGGGTTAAAAGAAGTATTCACTGAAATGGTGAAACCGACATTAAATATGTTCAATGTTGTTAGGGAAAGCGTTAATTGGTTGTGAGGACAAAGCCATTTTAAAAGGGTGGCAATGTTATGATTGTAAAGTAATTAGTCTTATATTATATATTCTTATTCTTATTATGTGTTTATGAAGAAAAGTGATTTTATGTAAAATTTAATATCAAAGATTATATAAGCAAAGCTATTCTCATTATAATAGATCATAGTTTATTATTTAATATATTTCTATATATTTTTGATATTTTATATCTTAGTTATACATTTTTCTGGCTCGTTTGCCAAAATTGTTCATAGAACTATAGGGAAGCAAAAAGTTACATCAAAGAAACAAATGGCAAGCAATGCCTTTTAGGAGTATAAAGGCCCCAAGGTGGCCAAGGTTCCCAACAAGCCAAAAAGACCTTTGAGTTCCTTCTTTATGTTTGTGTAAGTTGAGTTTTACGCCATTAGATTACTAATCAGATTTTTTAGGTTGCGGGATTTGTTTTATAAATTTAAGTGTTTGTCTTAAAACCATTTCTAAATGTTCCTAACTCTTATTTATAGCGATGGTAAACATTTAACTTGTGGATTTGAAACGGAACCTTATCATTGTAAGGAAATTAATTTCCTCTTATATTTCCATGCTAGGAGCATTGAGGGTTATCACACTTCTACTCCTTCACCTTATTCATTGGTAATGGTTGGGTGTGTCTCCTTCCTCTCAGACCTCAAGTATTGGCTTGCTAGTGCATTTTTTTTGTGTGTTATTTGTTATCGTGGCTGTTGGTTTTGTTCAATGATGCTCGTGGTCATGATGGTTGTATTTTCATCAATGGTGATGAAAATACAACCATCATGATGATTATCATTTCAACATTTCAATTATTTAAATGACTCTCTAGTACATGGTGTTAACATATAATGATTTTTGGCCATAGTCTTCTATTGTGCAATGTATCTTTTTTTCTATAGACCCATTTTAAACCCAGATTTATTAAGCATCAAGAGGGATCCAATTTCTTGAGGTGTACATTTTTTTACCATTTGCATCCCTCTCCTTAATTGATAGATCTGGGTTTAAAATGGATATTGTTTAATTTTTATTTTATTTTATTTAAGTCGATATGTAATTTATATTTTTTATTTTTTATTTATTTTTATTTATGTTGGCTAGCATAACGTGACTAACGTGACAAAATCTCCCCCATACTGGGTTAGAGAGCACCTCGCTTCTCTCGGTGCAATGAGCAACATGGGGCCCTTTTTTGGCAAGAGATGATAAAAGGTGAAATTAAAGAGGTGGATGGGATAAGGAAATAAATTTAGGACAAGGAAGGGTAGTAGGGTGAAATGGATAAGGAAATAAAATTTAGGATAAGGAAGGTTAATAGGAATTTAAATTTTGATGTATTTTATTTTTTTAATATTAGGTATATTTAAAAAAAGGTTTAATAGATATAGGAGCATGTTAAATGGGTAAATAGGGGAAAGGGGATACTTTATATGAAAAAGGTAATGGGAAATATTATAAAAAAGAAGAAGTTAATAATGGGGAAAATATGAGGGTTGAAAGAAAGTTTTATAACATTCCTATATTTATATGCATTGTAATAACCCAAAATTTCATAAAAATTTAAAATTTTTAAAGTGACATAAAATGTCTTAAATCGCAGTTTAGTAACTGCTAGCGGTTAGTGGAAAAAGAAACAGTTTTAACAAATTTTAAGTATTAGTTTCAAATATAGAAAAACTAATACAACTTTAATTTTTATAAGTTATATAAAAATGACTTGCATTTAGTTGCTGCTAGTTGTACTGATGATTTACTTTTGTCAAGTAGGTGAGAAACCATGTTTGAAATCGAGGCTTACTTAGCATTCTGCTAAATCAATGGACTACTGGTTCTTACAGGTTCAACAGGTAAGCATTTGATCAAGTAGAAGTTTATTTTGAATTATATCGAGAAGTACTTCTTTAGCATGATAAGATGCTAGTATATAAATTGATTATTAAGATGCAAGACTTCGATGAGGTAAAGTAAATTCCTTCGTTGTTTTGGATCTATGACAGTATTTATATTTAAGCCATAATGATTTTTATCCTTAACATCATTAATGCCATTTACAAGAATGAGTTCTTCCAAGGTTTCTTTCTGTCGTAAAGATTATAGTACCTAGTCAATTATAGATTCTTACAGTGAGCATAGAGCTCATGATCTTGGCATATAATTACTTCTACTGTATCATGATCTTACTGCTATTGTCATGTTTAATACTCAAGTGTACTGCTCTTTATGTATGAACATAATCCTATGTTTTTCAAAGGTAAAATTTAAAATGCAAAAATTAGTTACTTAAGATAAACTCTTTCCAAAGGTTAATCTTCAGTCTTCTTGAAGACTCCTTCCTTTATCAGCTTCAAGTCTTTCAGTGGAGAAGTTTAGAGCTCTTCAGTTTATGAAATAAATCATAATATCATTATATTATACTCTAATTATCCTTTACTAGTCATGTAACAATACCAACTTATTTGATTTGTTGCAATGATGAGTATCTTCTTACACAGCTAGTAGACAAGCTGTACTCTTAATCTCTAGATTATAACCATGATACAAGTGTTATTTGCATTGTTGCAAAACTATGTTGACTTATGATTTAACAGTGTCAAGCTATACCCATCAACTTAATATATAACCTAAGGTAGTGGTATCTACTTATCAACTACTAGATGCAATTGAAACTAAAGGCAATATACATTATAAAATTTGCTCCTATATAATACTAGTTCCAAAGCATAGTATAATATCATCGATGGCAAAGTTGATATGATGAGCAATCATATGAAACGTTAGACTATGGTCGATGGCATAAATTTCATTATGGGCAATGATATGAACTTTTATAATATAGTCGATTGCATTATTTGTATGATTGGCAATGATATAAATCATAATCGGATGTGTAGCGTTGACAATAGGAATCGACCCACACTTGGTTAAATTTCTGGAAGGGCACGTGGACCATCCTCCACCACGCATTGGTTGACTTATAACGCAATGAAACCCTACTCCTTGGCACTTTTGCTTCGAGGGTTTGTCTTCCTGCAGGCTGCGTTATGAGACTCCTTGCGGCCATGAGAGACCTGCTCTTTCTTAAACCTTGGCACTATAGCCTGCATTGTTGTGCATAGTGGTTTAAGGGTTCGTGGTTTGTGTGTTCAGTTTCTTTTGTGAGTTGAGAAAACACAGTGTGCGTGGTTTTACTTCTTCGCTTGGCTCGAAGTCTATAAAAGGTTTTACCCTTGTGTCTGTTCGTTCCTTGCCTTGGCGTCATGGATCTTGAGTGCTGTATCCTTGCTGCCTCTGTCACAGGGTTGGCTTGAGGGTCTTTCCTTGCTTCTCGGTTTTGTGCATTCGAGTTGGATGGCCGTATCTTCTCGGCTCTACTTTCTTCTTGCTCACAGGTAATATCTTAATCTCTAACCAAAATTCCTTTTGTCAATTTATTTACTAGGTTAGGGTTTTAAAACTTATGAACATAGTTTAATTTACTGTTGAAACTGTGTTCTTGTAGGAACCTGCAACGGCTCCAGGATTTAAGTGGAAAGCAACCTCGTGTTTTGGTTAACTTCGTGGGCTTCCAACTGGTAAGCCCCAGTCTCGTCGTGGGTTATCCCTGCTTGCAATATGGGTTGTTGGATGAAGGTTCCTGTGGTTGGAAGTATGATTTCGGATTCTCCGTTGGTTAATATGTTTAGTTTGTTGTTTATTATCCAAGTTTTAATTAAAAAACCCTTGCGATACTTCGCTGGGTAGCACAAGCTTTTGAAGCTGTGATGTATATGTTGTTTTTGGTGAAAACAGTTTCATCCTTATGGCTTAATGATGTAATGCCATTTGTTTAAGATTATAAAGAAAAACTCCTTTAAGCTCAGAGATTTTAAAATACCTCTGTCTTGTTCGCTTCAGTTTCTCTTTTATATTTGAACTTGAAGAAAAGAAGACTTTGGACTGGGTTTTACTCAATCTGTGAGTAATGTATTTTATTTACTGTTAATATAAAAGACATAAGTATATGTGATTTGTTTAGCAGGTTGGGGTTTAGACCCATCGTTTCTACAAGCTATATGCCTACCTTTGATTAAGGATTTATAGAGCGAATGGTTAATATTATTGTTTTACATTCTTCATGATTTACATATGTCTTGTATATATTAATACTCTGTATTTATAATTATTTTTAAGCTATGTTTAGAAGATATTGTTAATTTCTAGAACTCGGCTTTTAAGGGTTAAAAGAAATACTGTAAACCCTATAGTTTATGAAATTCTTGTTTCTGCTTATAGCATTAATAACTCTGTTTTTCAAATAGAATAAAGAAAGATTATATGACTTACAGTTATAAGTATGATGCTAACTCTGTAAGAAATGAGAAATTCTAAATAGTTTTGCTTCTAAAACTTAGTTAATAATTGCTTAGGGTTTAGTACAACATATTTGAACTAGGTAATATTGACTTTCAGTGATTTTCTTTTTGAAATAAAAGGATTATAAAAGAACCCTTAGCTCCTAGATAAAACACACTCTGGTCTGTAAAGTTAATATTTATCAACTGTTCTATTATTTTCTTTTTACATGTTTTCTCAAATATTAGTTGTTAATTTTACTACTGTTTACTATAATATCTTTATTTTTTATTTTTTTTATCAGTTTACTAATGCTGAAATAATAATAATATTTACTATTTCTTTTAAACCTGTGTTTCCATTTAGTTGGCTGAAGTAAAATAAGTGCAGACAAAACATAGCGTTGCTATTCAATGAAATTCATAAACATTAAAGTAAAATCTATTTACTATTTTCATTCAAATAAAAGATTCATATCTATTGTTTGCATTCCAATAAAAGAATCATTACATTTACCTAAGACAATCCAACTGTGCTAGAGTACGACATGAGTTCAGGTGTGGAAAAACATAGCTTGGAAATTTATTTTCTATCTATTGCACTTATTTACATAATCATTTCCATTTCAACTATAATCTATAATTTTATTGAACTTAACATTACACAGTTACTTTTCATTCATAAACCCTAAACACTAACATGCCTGTAATAGATAAACTAAGAATTATTTAACTAAAGACAGTAAAAATAAAATAGAACCTGTTGAGGACAAGACGACAATAGCTTAAGGAGGTTGTTCCTCCCAACCAAACTCCTGGAGAGCGCTCAAACAACGCTTCCTCAGGACCCCCGAGCTTGTTCCTGGTCTTCTTGGCTGAGAACTGGGTGGAGAATGCAACTGTAAAACCTTTGTCACCTGACTGGTCCAATTACCTTAGTAATAAAAATATGCTCTCAGCAGTATGATTTCCATCTTAAAATTTGCAACTAGATCAATTTCAGCAGTTATCCCCTCAAACACATTCCAGACTCCTCTCCATTGAATTTATCTTGAGTAAATTCATTTACCCTGAATAATCACTTCTCTAGAATGAGTAGCCTCAGCTCTCTTCAGCGAGAAATTTTATAGAGATGCCTAGGTCTTCTGGGTGAGTTTTCATTAAATGAGCCACCTGCTTTGATTCCACTTTCTTGGGGAATCATGACCACAAATATAGGGAAGTTGCCACCTGCAATAGTTGCAAGTGGTTTGAGGATGCTGCCACATGTCAGTTTGCTCTCCACCCAGTCTCCTCCACCAATTGACCAGTAAACACTCTTTTAACAGCTTCCCTAAGCTGTTGTCTCCTCATTTATTTATTTATAAATAAAATATTCTGAATTTATATTAAATATTCTTGACCCCACTGGGTCATCAATTACAACTTAGCATAAAATTTAACACAATGTTCATCAAATATTATAAAATTGTTTTTGCAAAATTGGGGCATGTGACATACATGGTTTTCATAACTTGCTTGATCATATCTTATGAACTTATATAACATATAATCCTTTGTCAACCATTAGATACTCAAAGGCATGTATTGATCTTTTTTAACATTATAGAGGACTCTATAAGTTAGGTTTTCAAATTCTTAAAGGGTTCTAACTCAATGGAAGAGCGTCTAGCTTACAAGTAGGAGGTTTGTGGTTTGATTCCTCCGTGCCCTAATGATATTGCAGTATTGGTTAAAAACAACTAAATAAGTGACCAAAAAAAGAACAAAAAATGAGAGATAAGTGACCAAACAAAATGACCAAAATTCGCATAAAAAATGACTTAAAATGACTAAATTAGTGACAAAAAAAGTGATAAAATTTGTAACTAAACGACCAAATGGCAGTTTTGGTGGATAATTTTCGGTCTCTTATCATGCGTAAAAAAATGTGGTCATATTTAGTTTGGTCATTTATAGCTTGTCTCGTGGTCATTAATTTCATCATATATTTGGTCATACATTTGATCATATTTTTGGTCATTAATTTTGTCCTATATTTGGTCATTAATTTTGTCCTATATTTGGTCATTAATTGTGACAATTAATGATCAAATTCATGTCCACAAGACAAGCTATAAATGACCAAACTAAATATGACCACATTTTTGGTCGCGTGATAAGAGACCAAAAATTAGCCACCAATGATCGCCAAATCAAAAGTGGTCATTTATATGCGGATTTTGGTCATTTTTTTGGTCCCTTATCTCTTATTTTGTACTAGTGTATACATTCAATACTTTTCCTTTTCACTCTTTTATTTGACTTCAACAAGGCGTTGGTCATTAACAACCTCAAAAGAGGTATTCTTTGGTGATTAGTGTCTTTCCATAATTGAATTAGGGCTCTCCCCTTGGAGGCTTAGGGTTCCAAAGCAATTGGGAGAAGTTGATTAAGGTGACAATGGTAACTTCCTCCTCACATCCTTATCGATGGCTTGGATTTCCATTTCATCTAAAAATACACTTCCATCAAACCATTGCAAGAAAGAATAAAGACCAACATCCCTAGTCCATATTCTTGCTTTTCCTAAAAAGAGACATACCGAAACATCCCTTTGGAAAACCCACACCCCTATAATATGAGAAGCATATCCCCTAAACTCGTCATGTGTAACATTGTTAAATAACTTTATGTTCCTGAACATTTCACTTTAGCTGGCTCTTCTATCTGTCTCTTTGTCTTAATACCAGTTACATGTTATGCTATATGTTTTTGTTGGGTATTTATTGCTTACATGTTATGCTATATGTTTTTGTTGTGGTTAGTTATATAGCTAATATGTCACGAAATCTATGGCACATGAAATTGGTTATATCGGCTCATATTCACTTTTGCTTTTGGTAGAGTTCTTCAAAGTTCTAATTTTTAGATTAGATGCTGCTTATGGTAGGGTATTTTTTTTAAATACTCAGAAAGCGTTGTTATATCAATGAAAAGGACTTGGTAATGCATTATCCCAACAATGATAATCTGTCGCTATAGCGACGAAAATCCGTCGCTATAGCGACGAAAATCCGTCGCTTGTATAACATCTTCGTCAGTATGTGCATGGTGTTCCATTGCTCTAGCGACACCTCACCATCGCTATAGCGACGAGTAAGGTGTCGCTTGTATAACATCTTCATCGGTATGTGCATGAATAGTTGTTGCTCAAGGAAACATTGGCCTTCACTATAGCGATGTATCTTTGTTGATATAACACCACAGATCCATTGCTATATCAACGTACATTGATTTGGAAGTATCGTCCATGTACTCCAAGTGGCAACTCTTTCGGGTCGCCATAGCGACGAATGGTTCGACGTGTGGCTACAGTGACAAAAATGTTTCGACAAAAATATGGGGTCATTTTCGTCGCTATAGCGACATAAAAGTGTTGCAATAACAAAACTTTGTCTCGGAAAAAATATGCACATGTATTAGTGTCTTTATATCAGTCTACTCTATAATGTTGCTTCATTGTAGAAGAACATTTGTTGAGGTTGAAATCACATGACCATATGAAGCTTCTAAGGGTACGTATGTAAAAAACATGCTTTTATTTTTTATGCCACAAGTTAAAACACAACTAAATTTTTTTTTATGTTTACTTTGTAGTGTCATTATCCTTTGCTCATGCATGGGTGTGTGAATCGTGACTTCCTCGAGGACCTGTGGTGTGCCATAGATTAAATTATATTCATTTGTACATTGGATAACATCAAACAAGATTCATATGGATAGAATTCCACAGTGGCATCAAGAGATAGTTGAGATTGTTTGTATGTTTGAGAAGCAACTACTAATGAGTTTCATGGACTTATAGGTTCATCTTCTAATTCACCTAGTTGATGAGGTTGAATTAGTCGGGGTTGTCTCATGTCGTTGGTTGTTCTTCTTAGATAGGTACATGAAAAAATTGAAGGGATTTGCTCGAAAAAGGAAAAAACTCGAGGGTTCTATGGTAGATGGGTACATAGTATATGAGTCACTCTATTATTCCAATGAGTACATCAAGCAAATCAACCACACACCACGTGCAGTGATTTGGGATGACCAAAGGGATGAGGACAAAAGGGAAGGGGAGCTACTCAAAATTAAAGAAAAAATACATATGATAAAGAGTAAGTCACTTATAGTTTGTCACATTTCTATAGAGTACCTATTTACACATAACTTCATAATCTATATTTGATCTCATACACACTATATGTTGATTTAATTTCGTGAATACACCAACAAAATTATAAATTGATGCCATCAATAAATTCATTTTTTACAACGAGAAGGTAACATACTCATGGATCAGATTATATGAAGAGAAGAGGAGGAAATGGGACATTGACAGGAAATAATTCAAACAAATGAACTATAGAGGCATGCCTTATCCTGATCATTTAAAAGAAAACATGCCAATGCTCTGTCCCAACAGTTTGGTTGTTGAACAAGTCAGAGAGAAATATGGTGCATCTGGTCATTACTCGCCTATTGAAGAGGATGCACTAAACACATGCATAGAGTGCAACAAGTTGGTAATAATCTCTTTGCACGTACATTTTTTTACTTTATAATGAACCTTTGAATTATAACATTTATATTTTATATACTAATGGTCGGGTTATTAGACATATGACACCGTCATTTGTTCACATTTTTACAAGTGCATTTATTCCCATATATGTGGGCACATGGGAATCATTTTTGCATCGAGGATGGACATGCCACACAAGACTGTGGATTGGAATTTGAGTTCGACCAATCTAATCAAACTTGAATTCAGACAATGGCAATAACGGTGGAAGCGAGTCAAGTCTGGAAATCTTGTCATTCATGCAAAATTGTTTGGATGCTTGTACTTCGGACAATGATGAGATTGGTGATCTTGGTAATATTTTTGGTAAGGGGGTCATGTTTGATATTCTGAAGGTCTTCCCCTAAAATTAATTGTTGGTTACTTGCATCAGTGAGTAATTTATTAATTTGGTTCACCAAGATGTTGACTTCCTTCTGTGTTGGCTTAGTATGTTTAGACCATTGGACGACTTTGTTCTAGAGCTCCTTAAGTTTATTTTCTTCCATGCTTATTTGTTTCTCTAGGTCTGTTTTTGTTCTAACAACGATAGATAATTTTTTCTTAAAGATGAGTACGAGGTTGTTCTGAACTCTACTCATGTCAGCAAAAACAAGTTTGTAATGTAGATACTGGTTATGCATAGTTGTGGCCGAATGCTTGGAAATTGGTGCATACTCCTAAAGTTTTCTATGTGAGCTAAAAGATACTTTATGTTTTTCCTGGAGTAAAGCGACGGTCTGTTGTTTTTCTTGCTTCTTTTTTGGTCGGTGGCCTCTTCTAATATTGTTGTCAAGGACCCGAACAATTTGATAAGCTGGTATAACGGATTTTTAGCTGGGGGTCCACAAAGTGTCGGTTGAACCTGTTTGACCATGCTGTTGCATACTAAAAGTAGTTTAAGGTGTTGTTCATCGATAGCAACAAGTTTATTCTTGTCCTTCAACTGTTGTTTCTTTTTTACCTTTAGTATGTTTTGAAGCAATATGTCTAATTCATTATCCTTATCACTGAAACAAATTGAGAAGTTGATATGCATCTGAATCATATTTTTGCTCTTCTTTCCTTCTTGTCCTTGAGTTTGTTGATGAGTTTCTTGCAAGGGAGGAGGTGTGAATGAGGTACCTAGAGTAGAGGTGCTCAAGGGTATGGATACTACAATAATGGGGATCGGTAATGACGCAGTCGGTAGAGGTGGAAGTGTAGGATCAGGTATTGTCGGGCGAAACACGATCGGGCCAGGTTAAACATGGTTAGTCGGGGTAGTTGTTGTGGTAGTCGACTCATCGGAAGCTGAAGATGGTAAGGGTAAAGTTACAAAATGGTTTATCGGGATGGAGGTTGCAACAATGGTTGATCTAGACATGGATTCAGTAGAAGGGGTGGCGAAAGGGTTTGTGAAATTGTATGAATCATGGGGGATTTTTTCCATCATAGAAGTATGGAAGCCTAATTTGTGTGGCAGCTTTGGTGGTTTAAATGATTTTTTCACTTTTCTTGCTTCAAGGGGTGTTGTAACTGGGAAAATGGGTTTCTTGACAACATATTTTTTCAAACTAGGGAAGTATTGGGAAGGGAATCAATAAATTATTTCTAGATAAGGCCGGTTTGAATGGAAGATATGAAAAAATCTTATTCAATGTCTTGAAGTTGCACTTCCACGAGTGTTTTTGTAATAACGGTTGGTGATGGTGGAGGGGAATTGTCGGGGAAATTAATAGGGTTTATTGGTTGAGATTTAAACTGGAATTTTAACTTTTTAGTTGGGGAGTTTACCTTTTGACGCTCCTCCTCCTCAGTTTTCTCCTTCTCAATTTGTTACTCAATGGTGAGTTAGTTGATGATCGAGTCCAATATGACTTGTTTAACATTTGTGTTTAGTATTTCTAGCTCATCTTCGATTGGTGCAATGAGGGTTGACTTCCTCTTTTTGGAGTGTCTGGATTTAAAGGTTTGCTTATTGTGTAGATTTGATCTGCCACAATGTTGAGTTTCTTGATTGACAAGTCGGGAGGTGACTACACCTCTGGTTCATCTTCTTCTATCGACTCGTCCGATGGTTCTTTTTGCTCCATCATATTAGGTTGGGTCTTCGACACAACTATGTCAAGAGGATTTTCTTCTTCCTCTTGGGGTCCAAAAATTTCAATGTGTAGGTTGGATTCGAAGGATTCTTCCTTCTCACCATTGGTGAGTGGTTCTTTGATAATAAGATCTATTCTCCATGCTATATTTGGAATTAGGTAGGCCATGTTGGATTGTACTGCAAGATCTTGGAAAATGTATTTGATTTGAGGTTAATAGTCTATCTCTTTGGAATTTCTAGTTGTGCCCTGCATGACCAGAATTTGGTGTAGTGAAGTTCCACTTGGATGTGTGTGGTTTATGGTAGACTTCGACGGGCGGGTTGAGGAACCCTCAATCTTGATGAAATATTTTTTAGGACTTGAAACCATTTTTCTAGCCACACCTTGGAAAACTTACAGCCTTAAGGGCATTCATGAGGTTGGAAAGATTTGAAGTTATACATGAGGAAGATGGACTTATTTGTGAAAGTAAGGTCACCTATTAGATTTATTTTGGACATAGACAACCAAATGAGTAGAGATCAGAAACTGATTGGAGAGCTTATTTCTTGACATTTTTCACAAGTCGATCAAACGAATCCAGCCAAATACTCTTCCCAGTTGAAGATATTTGTTTTTGTCGCAATAGCCTTAACTTCTTCCAACGTATCTAGTCGAAGGTTGGATGGCCAACTTGTGCTTGTGAGATAGATGGAGACAAGGATGGGGGTATACTTGTATATCTACTATTGGATTTTTTTATTACTAACCCTCAAGAATTCTTTCCCTTGGGTGATATGCTAAACCCTTCTACCAAATTTGTCTAAAGACTGACTGGTACTAGAGGTCCATGATTTGGAACACCGATGATAGCAACTATGAACTTGGAAGTGATTTTGATTGGCTCGTCGAACTAGAGTTTTCCTTTGTGATATTTGCTGACAATGTATTGAGAAATGATATATTTTAGGACATCAAAACTATCCAGCAGAGGCACTCCCAAATAGTCATGGATTTACTAACTTGTTGGCCTCTTCAGTTCATTTATCATCTTGAATTCCCAATTTTCATAAGTCGTTGTAATGATTTTCCACTAATGTTCTTCTGTTCATGCTTTTCTGATTCTGATTAATTGGTATTTTAAGGGTTCCATGGCAACTTCTTGTTCTTCGTGGTGATTTTCTCTATGAATTTCATGGATCTGATCAAAGTAATTTTCTTTGGGGCCATTTGATTTGTAGTTTTTGGTGAGGAAAGAGGGTTTTCAATCTCTAGGGTGTCATACTCGATGTGTGAATGCTCCAACTCTTTGCAAAATAGCTCCCATTTGTACTTGAGGTCTCCTTTTATAGTTTGTTGGTGGATATCACCATTCATTTTGGTAGGTGAGTGCACTGAATGTGCCATTTGTGTTGTCCAATTGGCCCATACCTGCAAAGAGTATTCTGCTTCACACCTCATTTGTCAATCATCATAACTTTGTTGTCAGGGTCGGTCATGGGAGACTATTCGTCGGAAGGGTTGACTAATGTACTTGATTGTTGGATGTTCCTTTGGCCATCGGTGGTCGAATTCTTGACATTGATTAAAATTATTTGTCTTTCTGGGTCATCTTCTAGTCAAGAATTCCTCACTCTCCAAGTGCCTATTTATTGTCCTCGTGTTTCTTGCCAATATCCATGTCTTAGACTCTTCTTATATATCACTGTTATTTAGTTTGTTTGTTATAACTACTTTTTCTTTTAAACACTAAACTAATTATTACAAAACTTGGGTAACAACGTTTGAACGAATGGTGATACAACCATTCAGTCGATGTCGTGTTTGTTTTATGCTCTATATATTCTAAGGTGGGTATCGTTGACTAATTTTCTAGAACTCTTCCCTTGTAGAATTTTTATACGGACCAATCCATTGTTATTTAATTCTTCAATTATGTATGGTCCAAACCAATTTATATGCAACTTCTTTGGTTTCCCTTTTATTCTACTGTCGTATAGTAATACAAAATCTCCAATTGATATATCTTTCCATTTTATGTTGTGGTTGTGCCATGCTTTCTATTGTTGCTTTTGGATTTCTTGATGACAGATTGTTATCTGTCGTTGCTCCTCTAGTTTTGATAGTTCAATTTTTTTTGTCTTCGATTGCTTTGAAACTGTCGATATAAAGAATGTTAGTGATTATTGGTTCTTTCTTCCTGAAATGTAAGGGTACGGCTACTTCTTTCCCATAGACTAATTTAAATGGTGTATGTTTGGTCGACCGTTTGTAAGTTGTGCGATATGCCCATAAGATATCAGACACCATGTCATCCCAGTCATCTTTGTCGATACATGATAACTCTGTTAATCCTTTAGTTAGAGTCTTGTTAAATGATTCAACAACTCCATTCTAATGTGCATGATAAGAGTTACTCTTTTGGTGGTCAACCATAAATTCTTTTAGCAATATGACGATCGTTTTATTAACGAGATGCATTCCATGGTTTTATTAATGAAATGTGTTCCTCTGTCACTGATGACGGTGAGAGCGCATCCAAATATTGTAATAATGTTTTCATAGAAATTTTTTGTTGCGGCCTCACTAGTACATGGTTCAACCGGTTATGCTTCAAACCACTTTGTCACATACTTCGACTGCAGTAATAATGTATCTTGCACCAGTTCATCGACTAGGTATTGGAAATGGACCGACAAATTTGATTGCCCACATTTCAAAAGTTAAACTTGGATTAATAGATATTAGTGGAATCTCATTCCTTGGTAGTGGTCAGCCTATTCTTTGGCATCTTTCACATTTATTTACTTGTATTATTCAGTCTTTGTGTAATGTCAGCCACCATAGAACATATTGCAATATTTTTCTAGCTGTCATGTTGACTTTATAGTGTTCTCCAGTAGGTTCACTGTGTGCTTTGTCAATTATAGCTTCTTGTTCATGTTCAAGAGAACATCATCTTAGTACCTCATATGGTCCTAGTTTGTGCAAAAATCCATTTATGAGTGCATATGGTGCAACTTTCATGGAAAGTATTTTATTTTTTCTTTATGGAATTCCTTCAGGATCTTGACCTTGGTCTAGAAATTGTGTTATATCTTCTAGTTCTATCAGCACAAATTCATATATGAATAAATGTGTGTCGAGCAACTCATCATAGATCCCAACATGATCTTTCCATCTTTCTATTCTCTACAAGTGGTATGGTCTGGCATTACGTTTCCTTGGTTGGAGAACTATTTCAAGTTCAAATTCTTGAAATAAGAGAAGCCATCTGCATAGTCATCCATGATGGAGTGGTTTGTTTACCAAATATTTAAATTCTTTATGGTATGTATAAAATGTAAATAAAATAGCTAGTAGATAATGTTGATAGTTTTGTAGGTAAAAGATCATTCCCAGAGCTTCACTTTTTGTGGTTGAATAATTCTTTTCTACTTTGTATAGTTTTAGATTGGCATATGCGTTGGGATAATCAATTCAATCTTCTGTTGGTTGTGTAAGTATCATGCCGACTGTGATCCCAGATGTGTCAATATGTACATGGAAATCGATAGACCAATTTGGGAAACTAAGTATTGGTGCTTTGACAAGTTTTTCATTTTAACAACTCAAATGATTCTGCACATTCTTGAGACTAGATAAACTCTCGGTGATCCTTCAATAACTCATCTAGTGGATACGTCATATCAAAGTAGTATCCTGTACTTGTAGCAACCTATATGGCCAAGGAGTATCCTAACTTGTTTAGGATTTACAGGTGGTTTGAGATCAAGGATAACTTTAATCTTGGCATAGTCAATTTTAATTCCTTCCTTACAAACATCGTGCCAAATAATATACCAATTAGTGTAGAAAATATTCATTTCTTAATGTTCAGCGATAGCTGGATTTGTCAGCATTGTTCAAGCATCAGTCGAAGACAATGAATGTGATCTTTGAGAAAGGAGTATATCGTCCAATCATTAAAGTAGACTCCCATTGGTTTATATAGATATTCCTGAAATTATTTACCAACTATTCTAGAAAATATTGCAGGTGCATTCTTTAAACCAAATGAATTACTCTATATGAAAAAGATCCAAATTCACACACTAAAGTAGTTTTATGTTAGTCTTCTTTTGCAATGGAACTTGGTTATATCCCGAGAAATCGTAGATGAATGAGTAACATTCATGTCTAGCAACTTCGTTAATAATTTTGTCGGCAAAGGGCATCGGGAATGGTTCGCTTAATGTTACTTTGTTGAGCCACCTAAAGTTGTCACATATTCTTAATCTGGTCAGGTCTTACTTCTTTGGTTGCACAACCATAATACTGGCCCACCCAGACTCGTTGATTCGATTGTTAAGTCGGGCCTTTTCATGTGATATCCTTAGAATGTTGATGTTTTTGACCTCCAGATTTGTCAAACGATCTAGCTCCGATTGATGAAAGATTCCTATCCTTGACTGAGCAGTTATCTCTGCTATTTGAGCCTCAATAAGGCAGAGGGCCTTTTTTGCCAAGACCTTCTTCGCTTTATCCCATTCTATCACCTCATATTTTAGCCTTTTCAGTTTCATAGAAAGACGCTCCATAGGACGCATATGATCTATATCAAAATAGTAAACCCAGAGCTGTTCAACCATCTCAATAAAACCAATCTCCTTAATCCACCCATGATTGAATTTAGACGATATTTTCACCATTGAAGCTTTTGACTCGAACTGGAAAATAATAGGGTAGTGGTCTAAGAATTTGTTCAGTTCAACCCATGATCTGTACTTATTAAACTTATCAATTGAAGTGCTACTGATAAAAAATCTATCCAGGCATTTTGCAATCCCTTCATCTCCCTGCCACCCGTTCCTCCAAGTTGGACAAATAAGAAAGGGTTCAACATCCACCATGTCACCTCGATCGAACAGATATGAGAAATACACCTCCAAAGGATCTTGTGTAGCTTTTTTCCCCCAAATTTTAGTAGCCAACCAGGTAAAATTTAAATCCTCTGCAAGGATCAGATTTGGAATCAAGACGGTACCCTCTCTTTCCACATTGTCCCATAATAGTTCTTTAGAATGATATGGCCCATATATATTTAGCAAATTAATTTCTTCTTAGAATCCGCAGATCCTCCCAGTAAGGAGGATGCCTATAGACACAATGAAAGCCTTGAGATCAGCTTTTCCTGGATCCTAAGCCATCGGTAGACCCCCCAAGAGACCAAATGCATCAATGGAAGCCACTTCCCATCCCTTTTTTATACCCAAGAAAAAAGAACATGCTTTTACCTTGTAAACCATTGTTTCTTGTAAAAATATTACATCTAGTTTTATACGGTCTAGAAACCATCGGAGGGATAATTTTTTGAGGATATCCCCCACCCCCTAATGTCAATGGATGAACATATCGTATCTTAACCATGGAAAGGGATTTAATGCCTCTAAGCGCCCTGGGATTAGAATTAGAAGATGGAATAATAGGAATAATAGAAGAAACATGGAGGAGATCAACCCCTTTCCCTTTCTTTCCCTTCCTCTCACTACGAGTCTTTACTAGAGAGAAATCCTTACATAGCCCCCCATTTAAGGCTCCTTTAGATGATTTTCCAAGGGGTGGACTGACAAAGGCCACCTAGTCAAGTTCTTATTTGTCAAGTTGAATCGATTTCTCATTTGGAATGGGAAACCCTATTCCCGAAAGGCTAGAGAAAGATTGTAGTCGAGCTATTAGTAGGGTATCCCGGAAAGATGAAGTCGAAGAAAAAATCAAAGAGGAACATGGAGGATGGGAGGGTTTCAGATGTAGAGGGCTCCTCCTCTTCAATCAAACCGATACTCACCTTAGTATCCAACACCCCAAACCCTAAGTTTGAAGTTATGATAGGGTTTTGTTCCAAGAAATGCAAATTCGATTTTGGGAAGGGATCTTCCAAGGATTTTTTATTTACAATCAGCTTCTCTTCCCGAATGATTTTAGATTCAAACCCCAAATTTTTCATAGGGATACCTTTAAAAAAATAGGTTTCCCCCATAAGTGACGCTTCCCCAACTGTATCCCCCAAAAATGCCCAAACCCTTAACATAATCTGTTTCTGGAGAGTTTAAAGAAGCTACAAATGAAGGATTGAGGGATTTAAGCTTACCCAAAATAGGCTGGTCCACTAACATTAGATCATTTGAGGAATTTGGATCAACACCTATCAGTGGCGTGGATTGCACATGTATCGCTTCATTGGAATCATCCAAAGACCAGGTTTCTATAGCTTCATTCTCGCTATTAGAGTCCGTTCCAGATGATATACATGACCTCCATAGATGCCCAGTCTTTTTGCATTTAGAGCAATGGAAAGGAATCCCCTAATAATCTAGAGGAAGTGAAAAGGACCGACCACACCAATCAATTTCCAGGTTTTCACATAGGCCCTTTGTCATATTGATCTCCACCAGGATCCGACCCACCTTTCTATCAATCCCAAAAAATCATCACCTCCTCCAGATGTATAAATCTCCCAAGATGATTATCGATGGCTACCAGTGCCTCCCTATTCCATAAGACGAAGGGAAGACCCTATACAAGTACCCAAAAGTGTCTCTTTTTCATCCCCTCAGCGACTGGATAAAAGTCGTAATGCCAATGTTTCAACATTAGGCTACCATGGCCCTTGATCTAGGTATTGTCTAAAAAATATGTTGCATAAGCTTCAGATCTAAACACGAACATGTACCATCCCTTCTGGAACACATAGATCGAAGGTTTATATCCCAACACCGGAGACCATACTTCCGATGCCCAAGCTTCTATGTCTCGGTAATGCATTGCCTTATAACTGAACTTTCCCACTAACACCTTGAAGAGACATACCTACCACACTATCTAGGACAACTCCCCTTCCAAGGGTCAATTTACCTGCGTCGAGACAGAGCTTTCATTTCCTATATTTTGAACGCTGGGGTTTTTTAGCCGAATAATTCAGGGTTATAGGCTCTCCCTAGATAACCCTATATTTTTCCCTATTAACTCCAAGCTTAGCGGGTTTTGAGAGCATAGGGTTCGGGGCTTTCGGCTCCACATCCTCCAAGAAATCGAGACTATTTGCCAGATCTATCGGTAAACTAACCCGTTCATCCACAACCTTTATTAGACCATAACCTGATGAACCTGCAGTCGTCGTGGACACACCCCCCCCCCCATGAGGTCCTTTTCTGAACTAAGGGATTTTTAGGACAGATGCCCAAGAAAACAGGCGGGGAAGACCGAGGGGATAATGTTAGTGATGGCATATTCCCTATCACTGTCAGATTCCGAAATATTTAAACCCCAGATTTACCTAGAAATATTCCCCACTACGACCATGGCAAGGAAACCCTAAAGATAATAAAACACAGAAAAACCAATCTGCTTAAATTGACAAATGAAACCCTCTCAAATAGATATTTGTTCAAAATGTGTCAGTGACCACTGCTAAACCCTAAAAATCTCACTCAAAGTATAACATCAAGATACCCTTCCCAGATACTATCCTAAACATGATAAATCTTCAAGCATGTATCCTAAAAGACGAGCTGACTAACCCTAACCCTAGTTCTGGTTCTTCCATGGAATGGAAACGTTCTAACAACTACTATCTAAGAATTTTATAACATGGGTTCTCACATTTATTTATGAAATGCTTTGACTTTATTTTATTCAGAAGTAGATTTTTTTTATAACTTCCATGAAATTTTATTAGAGTGGACTAAGTGGGGCTGGGCTTTACTTATCTATTTTTTATTATAAATGAAGTTTTAGTTCACAATGACATCAATTACTTTATTAGTCCCTGCCCTTCAGGCTGGCAAGGACTATTGTAAACGGATTGTCGTCTTTTTTATTAACAAGGCTCGCACTTTAAGACAATAAACTTTTTATAACCTAAGTTCATTCTTTTTTATTTCAACTTTTGTTGCACAATATAAGAGACACCGTTTTATCAGCCAATCCAAATATACAAGAAATTTGGCAACCAATCAATTAAATTGTCTTCTTGTTTGGCCTCTATTCGAGGCAAGGGCTACTGTTAATTTTCATAAACATCAAAGTTTTAGTTCAATTTATTTCCAAAGCAGATTAATGCTAAAATCAATTTAGCATTAGTTTCATGGCATTTAATGTTTGATTGCATAACTTAGGTGAAATATTTTCGTGTTTTAACACTGAACTATGATGCTTTTGTCAATGTGCATGTTGGACGTGTGGTGTCCATGTGGTGTCCTTTCATGGAAGCATCCTTTCTGTGGATGCTTCTCACTGGCTTGATTTGCCACCGAAACCCCTCTTACTTAGAAACAACATAGTACCACATACTCAAATGGCAATGCTTTCATTAAAAATCCCCTCTGGTCTTGAGCCTCTTCTGAGGGATATTCATCTCTAATTTCAACAACCTTGTAATACAAGAGGCTGGGATAAGTCTATGAATCATTCTGCGAATGGGTATCGAAAGGTATTCCCGGATTATTAGTAGGTCCGAAGAAAGAACACAAAGCCGAAATAAGCCAAAGAGCCGAGGTTATTCTTTAAGGTATTGAAATTTGTTTTTTTTCTTTTTCTATTTTTCCTTTCTATTGAAATATGAGAAATTCTGGCTTGTGCCTTCAATTTTAGACGTCGTGACCCTGTTTATAGATCGACAATGTATCAGTTTTTAAGTGTTAGTTTATTGACCAAAGGCAGTGCAATATTAATTACCCAACTGGTAGGTTCTATGTTCTATGATTTATTATAGGTGTCATGTTAGTATCATACCTTCTTGTAGACTATGCCTTCTACTAAATTATTATTATGTATGATCAATCAGGAATAATTTTTTTTATAGTTTTCAATGTAGAATTTCTAGTTATTTGTGTGAAGAAAATTATAGAATTTCAATGTAGAATTTCTAGTTATTTGTGTGAAGAAAATGGGAGGATGTAGAAAACATATTCTGAATGCAATAGGATGAATTATAGGCCGGTTGCCATCGATAACACCTATTATCCCAAAAGTAAGGAGACACAAATAACTTTCTCAGTCTGAGCAACTAAAGCGTTAAGGCCTAACATTTATATACTTTTTATATTTTTGCTTGGTGAAATGGCATTCAAATTGACAAGTACATCGAAAGAAATTGTATCCTGAAAAAATAAAATAGAACATAAGGCTGATTGCACGTATAAACAATGATTCATAGTACTGAACCTTGTACGGTAGTTATGTATAAAAAGTAGAAACTTCCTTTAATGATGGGACTCGGGAGAAATTGGTATAGCTCAAAAACCAATCGTTGCAGGAGCAACAACGGAATTAAACATAACCTCCCTTATCATCAGCCCGTCTCCGCTTCTGTGAGACTTGCACATATTATATCTAAATAACTCAATCATGGGCTATTTTAAAATATACTATCCATACATATACATATTCATAGCTAGCAGCTGCAGGTTTTTCTCATATAGTATATCCAGTAATGAGTATACTATTTTAATCTACTACAAATAGGGGCTATGAATTTAAATATAAAATGGTGGTTATGAGTACCTTCTCCTGCAACAAGATTGAATTAGAGGTCGATGATGTTGGGGTAGATGTTGTAGCAGAGCAGAGAGCATAACTTGTTTGTGAAGCCACGGTCCGCTAGAGAATCAGTGGACATCCCCACTGTCATCCTCTCCACCCCACACGTGTTGACATTGATGCATTCGTTCGTTTCTATTAATTCATTCATATTCTCAGTTACAAGCTCCCATGTCTGCAGATCATCAATTATTGGATCAATTTAGAGGAAAGTTGGGCAAAGGCAATACAATAAACAATTAATGAAAAATGAATTAAACCCACCTGGCATTCATACTGCACGTTGCAATCAGCCATGATGGACTTCTCAAACACACAACGTGTACAATTTATGCAATAAAATAATAAACTAACCAAATTTGATTACCATGTCACACATCTCATATTCAACTCTATACTCTAAGTTTTGTGAAAAAAAAACTCTATATTTGATTACCATGTCACACATCTCATATTCAACTCTATACTCTGTTTTGTGAAAAAAAACTCTATACTCTTGAATTATAAAATAAACAAGTTTATGTCCATATACATTAACATATAAATCTAGAGTAGCCATCGATGAAAGATGGAATGCAATCATATAAATTATATTTATAAATCCAGTCCATACTTTTCTATAATCATAGAAATGAATTAAACACAAACGACATGCGGCCTAGACACATGCAAGTAGGCACAAAAGAAAAGATCACTAGAGCATTATTATTAGAATTGTCAATATCATATTAAAAATTAAAACGAAATGAGATAATGCTGGTAGAGTAAGCCATCTAGAATATGTTCATGCAACATGCCATGTGGAATTTGTGCATGTGCTTGGAACACCATTGGTATACTCCGATGCCCTTTAACGTGATATTCCAAGTTGAGTAAAAGCATCAGTTTCTGTAGAAGCACTAGTTTAAGAAACATCTTAACCAGATCATGTAAATTCTGGTGATTATGTTCAATAGGTATAACCCATGGATTATCCAACTCTTGACCTAGCTAAAGAGTCAGTTCCATATCCACCTTCAAATCGAGAAGCCCTGAGATACTTCCAGAATCGGTGTGAGGATACCATGATCGCTCATGGCCTCGTTAACTCTTTCACATACATATTTGCACCAACATCTGGGTACTTCTTTCCATATGGTTTTACACCTGGATTTTCAATTTCGTTTCTTGTACAATTGAGCTTTGCACCTGGAAATTCCCTTCCGCCGGAGGTTAAGAACCTAGGTAAGAAGTAGAAATAGCTCCCCTTTGACCTATAACAGTTGTGACTATTGACGTGGGAGTATTGCTTTGAGAACACATGCCCCATGTTCCCCATATAACTAAAGCACCACCACAACATGCAACCTCATCAACATGAAACAGGAAAGGAGGCTAGGAGGCTATGTTGATTATGAAAGTTGATAGCTTAGGCTTCTCAATTCATTAACGATTCAGAGGCTGGGAATTATGAAATATGATAGCTTATTGCTTCTCATTTAATGCTTTTATTATTCCCAAGGAATTATGTAATCGACAAGGTTTAAATTTTCAGTTTTTTATGCTATAGTTTGTCAAAGTTTACCTAAAGCTTTTACACTACATTATTGCAAAAAAAAACTTTTTACTCCTGTAGCTGACATCTTCTGACATCCTCCACTTCCTCGACTGTGCAGTCATCCTCGATGGCGGTGGCTCCGCAGACAATGTTAAGCTCTGCAAACAATGTTAGGGTGGCCATAACCTAAAGGTTTTGCATGCCATGCATTCCCTTCTTTGTTGCCACGATCAGGCCATGCACAACCTAGTTACAGTGCTACTCTCTAATGATTCTGAGCTTACGTTAGTAAGGCGTGCCGTGTGGATCCCAGTCAGAGATTTTTATGTTCCACAACCACTTCTTCTATACAAATTATTCTTGGGGAAGAACAAGTCATCGGGTTGCCTGTTTCAAAGTGATTGGAAAAGAAGGTGTGGCATGCCTTCCCCAAAAGACAAAAGCATCTCCAATGCAACGTACTCATTCATGTATAACTCATGCAATGCAGATCATAAAGTAAAGCACTCTGCATGTTGTCCAAAGATAGCGCGTAACTCTCTAATGGCTGCAGCCTGTGCCCTTCTCTTGCATGAATAAAAACCCCCAAAAGAGATAACGACTGTTTATGGCTTTTTGGTTAGCGCTTATACTGGTCCATACTTTAGTTGTGAGAACCATAGAATATCTAACCATTTAGTATAGCTATTTTTTGGATCTCTTACACAGAGCCGGTGCGGCACAATGCTCTTCTCTGATCCATTCATATTCGCAAGGATGGATAGCTTGTCGCAGCTAATTCAACATGCAGCACTAGCTTTTTCTGTGATAAGCTTATTTGCAGTGATAATATGGCACCATATAGACATGTAGGCTTCAAAATTTGGATCATATTCAGGAAATCAGTGAGACAATTTATTCCTTCTTGAGTGTAGTTTGTAATAAAGTGGTTGCTTATCTATGTGAACTCAAATAATCTTGAATTGCCCAGTAATCCAAAATAGTTACTTAGAATACTTTGCATGTTACAATCATGGATTTTTCATTTAGCTATTTATATTTTGTACCGTAGATGGATTAAAATATTTTGTGAAATGTATAGAATACAAAATCTATTTTCTCAAATGAATTTACAAATAACTATTCAAAAACCATACTCGCAACTTAACGACTGTCAATAAATCAATGTTGTTATCACTTAGTGCGGTCAAATTTCTACTATAATTGATTGTACATGCTTAATCTAAAGAGGGTTTCCCGGCATTTTGGACTCGGATGAACTTTGTAAGTGTGATGTCACCTGCCATAAACCCAAATACTACGGTTGGACGACGTGATCCAATGCAATAATTCCCTAGCTTCGTTGATCCATTCTGGAAAATATTTTATTTCATGAATAAAAAGAATGGGGGCGCAATGATTTCATCCAGTTTCCAAACGCTTTCCCCACTATGGAATTTCCAAAGCTCCAAAATCATGTTTATGGAATTTTGATCGACTCTTTTAGTCACACATAGTTGCTGTTTATATTCTGCAATATTACACAAAAAAGACTTGTCATCCAACAGAGATGAAGGGAATTAAATCGATTCTGTCCACGAATCTTCTTCCACGTGAAACACCAACATCATCTTGACATCATGTGATACCGCCAATCAACACAGAAACCGTCTTGCAAGATGAATGCAGGTCGACTTTGAAAATAGTAAGTACCAGGGATTGTATTCCATTCTGGAAACTTTTTCCATGTGCATTCTTGGAAATTGTAAGCAAAAAACTAGTCAATGCTTACATGACCCGAGACTATACAACTAGACGCAAACAAGAAGAATTCTTGAATTGACCTCTCACTGCATAGAGCCACGATACAATACAAGTAGCCCGTGCGGACACAGAATGCAGAGACATTGATGGAAACAAAAAAAAAATTGAAATAGAGTCGTAGGCAGTTCTCATATTTAAATTTATGAAATTGAAATTGAAGATTGTACAACAAAACTCAATGAAAGTGAGTAGAACGACAAGACATTAAAGATGCATTGAAACCACCCTATTTTTCTTAATGTGAAGATTGTACTACTAAGAGAAACTCAATGAAAGCGAGTAGAACCACAGGAAGTTAGAAATTTGTTGAAAACACCCTATTTTCCTTCCTTTGGAATACATGTGTATAAGGAGGAGCATCCCGTTTGTCGAGGATTGATGTCAGTGTGGAGGTTGCAGAGATGTCTCATGGACAAATAGAGACATTATAAACATAACTAGACGCTCACAGAAATAATGCTTGTAGTGACGCCTCCTTGGCTGGAAAACATGTTTTCCTTAGTTACCATGGATCCTAAAAGCATAGAGTACATTATGAAGACCAAGTTTCATGGCTTCCCCAAGGGTAGTTATTATAAATATAGAGTACATTCTGAAGACTAAGTTTCGTGGCTTCCCCAAGGGTAGTTATTATAAATGTATTTTTGACGATCTTCTGGGCCAGGGAATTCTCAACACAGATGGCGAACAATGGGCTTGGGAGAGGAAGACGATGAGTTCGTTTTTGCACTCGCCAGCCCATAAAAATCACATAATTGCCACAATCGATAAATCCATTCACGGCTCGGGCCAGGGAATTCTCAACACAGATGGCGAACAATGGGCTTGGGAGAGGAAGACGATGAGTTCGTTTTTGCACTCGCCAGCCCATAAAAATCACATAATTGCCACAAT
>LPNX010858624.1:378539-397781 GCA_001517045.1 Pseudotsuga menziesii
CTACTCGCAAAGCTCGAAGAAGCTACCTGAAGTGGTTCTGCCATTGATCTTCAGGAGATACTTATTCGCTTTGCTTTGGACAACCTATGTACTGTTGGTGTTGGAGTGGATTTGTGTTTCCTCAATCCGCCTGGACTAGATGTTGAGATAGCAAAAGCTTTTGAAGAGGCCATGGATGCAACCATAAGCCGGTTCATTATTCCTTATACCATATCGAAAACAATGAGGGAATATGCAAAGATTGCAGACTGGAATATGCAAAAGACACATTTAAAGACACATTCATAACAACAGGTAAAAGTTGCCAACTAATTTGCAACCATCGTTCTCAACTAATTTGCAACCATCCATTGTTCTCTTGAAACTTTATGCGCATAGTTAACATTGGGATGCATGAGTCTTGATAGATCAATCAATTACAGAAGGCAGGGACTTGCTGCCTTTAGCAACTCTCCTTGTTATCTTCTTATTTTTAAACAATAATTTCTCATTTAGTAATAGATTAAAAAGATTGTGATAAGGTTATTAACTTTGAATAAGGTTGGATAGCTAGATAGCTAAAATGTTTTTATTTTGTTAATATTTTTATTTATTAGAGTGAATCCATTTAAGTAAGTTATTTTTTCCCAATAATTTCATATTTATGAATATAAGAAACAAATACATTTAAATTTTGTATAAAATTTTAATGATTAATTTAAATTATATATTTATATTTGTATATGCAAACAAATATATTTAAATTTGACATAGTTTCTTAATGATTAATTCAAATTATATGATCTCTTATTAAGAGCAAGTGTATATGTTTATATTTTCCTTTCTAGACACCCATACTTATTGTTAAGAACATTTTAAGCATGATTTTATGAATAGAGACCTCTAAAAACTCCAGGATTTGGACTGTAACGTCTCTGACCCTCCGACCGGCAAAGAGGACGCTACCATAATACGATCTAACTCGAGAAACTAGCCCCATGAACATACAATGATAAAAATAGAAATGCATTGAAGTAAAACATGCATAGATGCATAATTATTTATCATACAACGGAAGCAACTACATTCCATTCAAGCATTATCACATTTTAACATGTTCATCATTTTCGTTAAACATCAAATACAATTTCAGAGATGAAATAGGCAAGAATACTTATCTTATGAACAAACTCATCCCACAACCAGCTATGTCGCTGCAACGTTCCACCCAACCATAGGCCAGTGTGCTCCTTAATCTCTCAGCAACACTGCCACCCCCGAGCTGGGCATGATTCCCACAAGGAATGAGAAAACTAAGCAGGCTCACACATAGCCAAGGATACCACAAAATTCAGCCAATCCAACACAGTTGGTTTTATCAGGCTATCAGGGAGCTGGGAAAAGCTAACTGCTAAGCTGGTGGGATCACTGAAGAGCTAAGGACACCTACACTAGAACTACCTGACTTCTATGACACCCACACACACCCAACACAAGGACTCAGTCCCTTCTCTGCTGCACAGTCCCTCAGGCCCTGACTTCCCTTCCAGTGCTATTCAAGGGGTGTGGAGAAGAAAGTCAACCCTCTAACTCTGTCTATGAGGCTCCCGAACACACCAAGTTTATCAAGCAAACCAAACCTTCATTCCCACTCCAAAATCCCAAAACCTATGCGTGAGGAGAGAAAATTGTCGTCTCTGCGTGAGAATGGCCAAATGGAAGAATGGGGTCCTCCCCTCTTCCTGCCCACGTGAAGGTGGTGGAGTGTGTGTGTGGGCAAGGACTGGCAGTCCTGCCACACACTACTGTCCATGCAATAACTTCCCCCAACTAACTCCAGAGAATTTAATTTGGTAGTTGACTGATTGATGGGTTCTCCTATTGACAGCTGGCTTTTCTCTATTGGCCCCAAAGGTTAAATAATTCCCCCTCCTTATCCTTTGGAAAATCATGCCCTTTTCATTATGGTTGCATTGGCATAGCTGGTTGGGGTTTATTTTAATTAAAATGCATATTTACATGATGCCAAAATTATAATGTGTCGGCTAGCACGAATATACCCTCGGCAACGATTTTAATCGCCAGAATATAAAACGATTAAATTGATGATGGGGATTTTGCCTTTAGCTCCACACCATGATTAATTACAATATATACATCATATACATTTTAATGCAAACAGGGTCAAAACCGAGGTGTTACATGGACCAACTATCAATTTTTGCCACAAGAATACATGTTTTTTTTGCGAAATTGGAATTTAACTTCGTTTTAATAGATATCTTGATGCCAGAAATGGATTCAGCACCCTCACAAACCCTTTGGGCACCCAAAATTTTAGAAATTGATAGTTGTGACCTGGATTTTGAAATTTTTTGACCATATTTATTCAAAATCTTGCCGAAAAAATCTATCTAATCCAAACCAAATCATTGAATTTTTAGACTATGAGTTTATGAATTTTTACAATTCCACTACAGAAGGGAGGTAAACTATCAATTTTTATTTTAAGAATTGGAGCTATCAGTGGTTGTCCAAGGGAGGTAAGCTTACCTTGGTTAAATCTGTACTTGAGGTCATTTCGGTCTACTGGATGCATTTTTGGATCCCAATAGGCATTATTGAGAAGATTAGGAAGCTGTGTTTCAAATTTTTATGGTCGAGAAACAATGATTCTTTTGGTTTACCCTGGACATCTTGGAAGGAACTGGCAAACCCTAAATTTTTTGGGGGTTGGGGGCTGAAAATTCCTGCTTTATTTTCCAAATCTCTTGCTGCCAAGAGTGTGTGGAATCTTATCCATGGTTCAGGTCTATGGGTTCAGTTTGCTTTACAGAAATATGTTCGTCCCTTATTATTACTGGATTGGATTAGAGTATCTGTTAAGAAAAAAAATGTATTTCTATCTGTTGGAAAGCTGTTTTATGGTCTTAATTTGATCTTATTGGTCATTTTCTTGTTAGGAAGGTTGGGAATGGTGCTGAAGTTCGATTTGGTTTGGATCCATGGGTTGGATGCAAATGGATACATCTTTTACCCTCCTTATTGATAGATAAATTACACTATGTTGGAATTTATTTTCTTAAAGATATTGGATGCCTTGGTGTGTCTTTTTTGATGGAGCAGGGATGGCTTTCCGCTGATAATCTTGGATTAGTGGATAATCAAGAAATTTGTTGCTGGAATGGTTACTTGGCTATTCTTAAAGCTAGTCATGTCAGGTTATCTAATGATGTTGATGTGCTGGTCTGGAATCAGTCTAAATCTGGCAAGTGTTATCCAAACGATGGATATCTGCAACTGATTGTGGACAAGAATGAGGTGGAATGCATCTGGTGGTGGAAAATGCTTTGGAAGTTTAAGTGTCCTCTTAAGTCTAAATTTTTTTGCTGGTTTTTATTTTCTGGTAAAGCACTTACCTGGGATGTTCTTTGTAGAAAGGGCGGGGAAGGACCTGGTAGATGCTATTTATGCAAAATGGATGTTGAATCTAACTTTGATCTTGGGGTGGATTTCCCTTTTACCAGAAGTGTTTCGTTTGAACTTGAGTCCAAGTTAAAACTTAAGAATTTATGGATGAGTGACTTGGTGATATCTTGTATGAAGACTTGGTGCCTTAATGAGGAGATGAAGCACATCAGATCATTACCTGATATTGTTTCATGGTTTATTTGGAAGGCTAGAAACCAGAGTTGCTTTGAAGATTTCACCCTTTTGCCTTCTCAGGTGTCCTCTTTTTGTTTGGGTTTGCTGAGTTCTTATCCTCAGGATAAAATTGTTGTGAACATTAGAATTGTTGCTCAGGAGGTTATTGATAAATCTACTCCTTGGGGGTATTTTGATGGCTTGGCAGCATGTGAACCTCAAATTGTGGAGCTGGTGGTTTGGTATACATTGTTGATGATAATTATTTTACTTTTAAAGCCAGTTTGGGTTTTGGTACAAATAACTATGCCGAGCTTCTTGCTTTGAAGATTCTCCTTTCTTTGGCTCTAGAAAATCATATTTCTAATATGCAGATATTTGGTGACTCGCAGTTAGTGATTAACTGGGTCATTGGCAAGTTCATAATTCAAAATATTCAGCTTTCTCAGGTTCTTCTTGAAGTTATCAGATTATCAGATATGTTCTGAATGGGTATTGACATATTATTGAGCACTGAGCTTTTGATAGGTTTGAGTCTTTTCATCTTTTTTAGTGTTTGTTCTGATCTGGCAACTTTTATGTGGATGCTGGTAACTATGGCAGTTTTTTGAGAACATGTGTGATTCTATATGGGCATGTATTATTATCCTTTGTGTGTGCAGATTAATCTGCCTTTTGGATTGTTGTTTTTGAGACTATATGGGCATGTATTACCTTTTTGTGATGCGCAAAATTATTTGCCTTTTTGGATACTGTTTCTGAGAGCAGGTTTCTGATTATTCTACGATCATCTATGGTTATCTAATAGCTATTATCTTCTGTAAGAATTCCCTTTTGTGGATTTTTGTTATTACTTTGTAAGCATGGACAATTATCATTTGTGATATTGCTTCATATGAAGAATGTAATTTTGAATATATAAATTAAGGTTTTTTTTGGAAAAAAAAAGCTTTTCATTACTTTTTACCACACTTTTATTATTAAAAAACCAAACCTCTAATTCCATTAATGCATTTACTATTAAAAAAAATATTAACATTGTTATCCCTAGATTTTATTGTATTCAATAATTTTTTGACTCTATATTAGTTATGGTTTCAGCTCAAATCTTTTTAATTTAATCAAAATTTAACATTGTAAATACAATTTTTATATTTTAAAACAAATATTATATTTGATTTATCATTTTACTCTTTAGTTGAAAAAAATCAAAATCTTTTTTTAACAATAATAACTTTACCACCATCATTGTAAATACAATTTTTATATTTAAAAAAATATTATATTTGATTTATCATTTTACTCTTTAGTTGAAAAAATAAAAAATCTTTTTTTTAACAATAATAACTTTACAACCATTAAAATAATTATAAAGTGTAATAAAAAATTGACATTAATCATTATATATTTCACCATATGTACTGTTTTGACAAGTTCCTTACTTAAAAATTGCATAACATATTAAAATAATTATAAAATGTTACTTTATTAATAAAAAATTGACATTAATCATTATATATTTCACTTTTGACAAGTTCCCTACTTAAAAATTGCATAAAATCTCCACTTACTTCATAAAGAGTTCAAGAATCCTATGCAGAATATGTTGTATCCATTCACATGTTCACTCTATTCATTCTTATTTGACTTTAAAATTATTACTTTGCACCATCGTGTCAATCACCCACTGATTGTGAATACACAGAGTGGGATATGCGTTCACCAAATCGCCCCATTTTCTTCAAACCGGATTCTCACAAAACCACTTCATAACTCAGCGCTGTCGTTGTCACGACCCCACTGCCAGGCCTGACATGTTGATGTCCATATCAAACTGCAGCCTGACATGTTGATGTCCATATCAAACTGCAGCGCTGCTTTGGCTGTTGTAGTCATTAAGGAAACTTTAAGGCTTTCATCAACCTCCCGAATCCCCATCTCTGAGTTCATTCAACTATTTTCGAGTTCAGGTTTAACTATTTTGGAGTTTTGAGTTCATTCTCTGCGTTCTGCATCTTCCGCGCTCTGCATCTTCCAGAGAGTTCAGGTTACACTACTCTCCAACATCACAATTGAAAGAGGCAACCGCTGTTTGCTGGAGTGTGTCGAAGGTGCAAGCACCGGCCACATAGTTGGTACTCCTTGGTACTGCGATTTGGTGAACGCATATCCCACTCCCCGTCCACCTGGGCTCCATTGTCGATCCTGCAACAAGTTGTCTGTATGTAATTTGGATGTCCTCGTACTGAGTTGTTGTTGTTAGCAAATAGAGTTGTTCATATCAATGCTTCCATAATAGGGATTATAGAAATCCTATTTTTTTTACATAGACTGCTTCCATAATACGGATTATGGAAATCCTATTTTACATATTATGCGTTGTTTATTAAATTTCATTAAGAAAAACTAACGACAAGTTGGTTCACTAAATTTTATTTTAGATATTTAAGTAATTTTTAAACGCTAAATATTAGACATTCGCTAAATTTTATTTTAGATATTTAAGTAATATTTAAACGCTAAATTTTAGACATTTAAGTAATTTTTAAAGGCAGTTAAGACGTAGATGGTTTGCTGGAAATCATCTCATAGACCAAAACTACGGATCATCTTAGACATCATTCTGCTCATACTGCTTTGAGTTTCTACAGTATTAATTTTTCAACTTTTAAACTTTTTTTAATAGAATTTTCATAAGTCATACATTTAAGAAACTCTTTTTTCTCTGCAAAAAGTGTATTTTAATTAATATGTAGATAACAAAAAATTCAAAATTCAAAATTGGTTTTTAATTTTTGTATTTAGGGTTTTATGTTTTTTTAATTTACAAATGTTTATGACCTCTTTGTGATTGAAAATTGCAATTTCATATTTTATATTTTTAAATATATATGTAATTATCATATTTATTAATATTTTCATTATTATTTATTTAATTAAATTCTTATTTTATAATTCTTACAAGTTTCTCATGTACTAAAATTAAGTTCCAACCACAATCTTGAGATTTCAAATGGTTTTTGTGTTTTTAATTTTGTATTGTAGTTTTATCCAAAATACTAGAAAGCACAATATGTAACATGTGTGTAGTGTTCTTCCAGAGAATACCAAAGAGGATGGTCCGAAAGAAAAAGTGGAGTTCTATTATGGATATAGAAGTACAAGATCTATCTCAGAAAGACATTTTTTCTAGTGTTGATATGAGATGGAGTGAAGTTCTAAAAGAGGACAAATTTGTTGACCGTGTTGCAATAATTCCATATTCCAGAGTTCCAGATTTCATCAAGGGGGAGGAAATCAATTTAAATGCACCATGTAGCTTTTTTCGAAGGCGAAATATTGTGAAGGATGACCTTGATGAGAGAGATTTCACTTCCAATAAATATTCAATGTGAGTAAGCCTATTTATTGTGATACATGTGTTGTATATTGTGTATTTTGTTTTATGAGTTTACTAAATTTTGTGTTTGGAAAATTTGCAAATGTACATAGATATTGGTGTTCTTATGGACCAAAAGATAATAGGAATGCACCAAAACCTTCCCAAAGAAGGCAACGCTATGTTCATAAGAGAGGATGCCAATGTCATTTCATTATTAAGAAAATAGTTGGCAGACCAAGGGATGCCATAATTACATACAATATGGATACACATGAGGATAAAAATGGTTGGCCATGCCATGGAAAGATTGATAGATCAGCTGATCCAAGGGCGATGTATGCACCTCGTATTTCAAGAGAAATGGTGTTGTCAGTTGAGGCACTATATGACATGGGATTGTCTATCGACATGGTTTGTGAGCGACACATGTTGGAGGTTCGAGAAGGTAGATTCAACATGGATTCAAAAAGTGACCGAGATAGCTTTTTGACACGAAGAGATGTCATGAACATTTTCAATAGACTAGCTAAATCCAAATTTCAACTCAATAAGAATGATTCAATAAGTGTTAACTTATGGTATCAACAAGAGCAAAAGTCATTCTTTTTCTACCAAAGGCCTCAGGGTGATGACATACCATTTATCATTGGTATTCAAACAGAGTGGATGTTGCGCAAGATGGTGAAATACTCACATAATAGTATCATTGCAATGGATTCCACATTTAGCACCAACAAATACGGGGTGAGTATTTATTTAATTATCGACACATATGTATATGCACTTTATTTTTATTTTTTATTTAATCATCTTTAATATTTACAATGGTATGGATGCAGTATCAATTATACACTCTACTCATATTTGACAAGCAGCAAAGTGGAGTCCCAATTGCATGGGTCGTGTCATCAAGAAATAGGTCTTCTGACATCTCATTATGGTTATCAAAACTCATGGATAGAGGTCGACAACTTAAACTTGAATGGACAGTGAATGCATTCATGACAGATGATGCATTGGCTGAAATCAATGCAATAAGGTATTATGTTTGGATAATAAGTACTCATATGTGTCAATGCTTTTTTCGATTTACTAATTTGTTTATTTGATATAAATGTTTTTTCTTGTTGCAGATCCATTGTCAGTTGTCGAGTTTTATTATGTGTATGGCATGTTAAAAGAGCTTGGTTAAAGAATGTTTACAAGTTGGCTAGTTGTGAGGAAATTGGAAGGAAAATGTTTTCAGCATTAGGTGCAATCATGAATAATTGCCATGATCCAGAGTCTGTTATCCAAGCTTTGAATCATTTTTATGATGAATTTTCAAATGAGAAGCATTTCTTGGAGTGCTTTTCAAGAAATTGGATGCAAGACCAAAAATTTCGTAAGAATCTATTAAATTTGTAGCAAAATTATTTGTTTCTTGAATATGGCGAATTTCATAATTGTATACATTTCTTGCAGATATGTGGGCAAAAGGTTATCGAAATTTCCGTCATGCTAACCAAGAGACAAACAATGCCATTGAAAGTTATCATTGCTTTTTAAAAACAAGATTCTTAAATGACCGTAGACGAAAGTGCGCGCGACGGATGGATTGGTTTATCTACACTCTCTTCAAAAGGGTTGAGTTGTATTATTGGAACATTGCTCGTCAAAAGAAAGCTGGTTTTGCAAATAACTACAAGTTAGAGCATATGTTAGAGACATCTATGGAGAAAGCCAAAATTATTCCTGACCATCATTGTATTCTACATGCTGATATTCAAAATTCCTATTGGGTGCAAAGTCAATCGTCTTTGAAAACATATCTTGTGATTTATTCAAATCAAGGATTTAGTTCTTGTGATTGCCTAAGGGCTATGAAAGGCAATTTTTGTAAGCATGTCATTAAAATAGGCATGTTGCATGGAGACATTAACGATTCTATGGACATCAATCATTTAGCTAAGTTTGATGTTGATATTGATATCACAAATAGTGGGTCTCCAATCATGCAACATGATTATGACAATGTTGATGACCAAAACATGTCAAATGCAAGAAATGAAACTGAGGAGCCTATCATCAATGAAATTAATAACTCTGATCTTGGTAGATGCCAAGAGATTTTTGAGAGATGCAACAAAAAGATCCAAGAAACAATGATGCAGCCTCCACATTCTATTTCAAAGGCATTATTGATGGAGGTGCTTGTGGACAAGTTTGTTGTTGAAATGAAAAATCAATGCATAAATGATTTTGAGTTTAAGTATAATGATAATGAGCGCACATTGAAGCGAAAGAAAAGCTTTCTAAGCCCCAAAAAGAGGTCTTTCCAACGACAAACGAGGTATCCATTGCTGCCATACTTGAATGCGGATGTAGAACAATATGAATCTTTAAACTTCCCCTTCACTAGGAAACACAAGTTGGTTGCCTCCATGAACACTACACCCATTCAAGGTCATGACAATGCTTCCAAAATCATTTCCAATACTGATGCAACACAATATAATTTCCAATAGTAGATGGAGCTTGTTCGAAGAAGAAATCTCTCGAAGAGGAACTAGAGGCAATGTATGCAAAGAAGAGGTCAACAACAATTGCTCCAGGTAATATTTGTGTTATTATTTGAACTAAAATATGTCAAATGGAGTCAAAGAACATAGAGAAGTTTATAATTGTAATATATTGATAGGGGGAGAACGTGTTTTGCGAGCCACACCACAAAGGATTGCAAGGCATATGAATTGCATTAAAAAAAATCAAATTCATCTCAACCATCATCGATCAATCTTACACAATCACAATTAGAGTCACTTCCAACCATGAATCTATTAATAGGTTTGTTTTTCTATGAGGTTAATGTTTTGTTGGATTACTTGTGAAACATTATAATTTTTAATTGTTTGGTATGTGTATTTTCAGGTGATGTCTCTCATGTTACACAAACACCATTAGTAAGGAGAACAAGGTTGACATTATTCCCTGAATTGGTTTGATACAATCAAGCTACACTACTAGAAATTGAAATACCAGCATACAATGATTTTGTAGCATGGACACTCTGCATTTTTTGGTACATTTTTTACAGTTGTAAAATCAGTGCAAAATCTACCATTGTTGGTTGCAAGATTTGTTACTATATAATGTATACTTTATTGTTTTGATGACAATTAAGAATGATTCAAACTTCATATATTTCCACTTTCAGGCCATCCATTAAAATGCATGAAATTGAAGTGTAGTGTTTTCTGGATCCTTAGTTTTCTCAATAAATCTTTTAGCTTAAATCTTTTAGTTGAAATGTAAATTTATAGATTAATAGCTCTGTAAATTTTCTGTTGTTTAAAATGAAAATTGTTTTCAAATTTTAATTTTCTAAGATGTTATATTTTTGTATTTTCATTAGTTTCTGGTTATGTAAATTGAAATAATATATATATTTTTTTAATTTCATTTAGCAAAAATTCTCCAAATTTTATTTTGTATAAATTATTAAAAAATAACTGTGCGGGTTTGAAATGTTTAGAATTACTATAAAAAAATAATAGCTTTCATACTGGTCAACTTTTCATGCTTTCTTACCATTCTGCTAATGTGCATGGACTCTCAAATGCCCGGTAAATTGATATTCTTTGGGTATAGCTTTCCCATATTTGATCAACAGAAAATTTGCATCAAATTTTGCACTCTTTTTCCCAAAATTGATTAGCACACTACTTCAAAATTTGCATCAAATTCTTCATTATTTTTCCCAAATTGATTAGCACACTACTTTGTTGAAAATATTTCATTTCTTCCACAACCATCCCTAATTTGTCTGTTAAAGAGAAAATGATCTAATACAGAATTACAATAATTATTCAGAATTGCAGTATTGTTGTTGGCATTGAAAATTTGTCTTATATACTATAGTATAACTATGATGGTGTTGTCTCATAAAAATAAGCAAATTGCATTCACACTCAATAACAATTTTTTTTCTGCTGTAGTTTTTCTATTCTTGAATTGTTGTAATCTGTAGACTCTTCTTGTGCTTTAAATGCCTATGTTTACTTAAATCGTATATAGTGCTAACAAATTAAAGTGAAGCAATTATGTCTTGGTAACTTGTAGGCCGTCCTTGTTTTTCGAGAGCTTATTTGGGGTTTGTGCAAATTATAGTTGATGGTCTGTAGTCAGATTTGTGCCTTGCTTGGAATGCAGTGGAAGCTGCAAGCTTGTGACCGGGGATAACCTGTTTGTAAGGTGCCCTGAATGCAATGAGAATGGCTTGATTCAGTGCCCCATTTGCTGCTGATATCATTTCATTTACCGTTCACACTTTCAGTTCAGGAGGACCACAATACAAAGTACAGTTTTTCTTCAGCACCTTTTTGAGAGTTAGTGAATTTCTTGCCTTTGATTGATTTCGCAGCAGATTTGGACCTTACCTTATACCATCCAGGGCTTTACAGACGAGTAATGCAATCTTGTGTGACGGAGAGGCTTGAACTTCTATCTTCTGTTTTGTATATGTCTTAGGATTTATCCATTATTTTCTCAGGATTATATGCTACAGATCTTTTTAATTTATTTTTTAGAGTGGTATTGTGTTTTTGCTTTTTGCTTATAGATTGTGCAGGAGAATCCATTTTTCAAGGACAGCAGCCGATTTTCTCTCTTCTGTAACATCCATGTGACGGGCTGAAAAGAGCAGGGGCCAATTTGAAATTATGCAGAATTATACAGTTTCACGAGTTGTATCTGTCAAAGACAAATTATTTCCTGTACTCAACCAAGATTCTTCAAGAAATCCAATGCTACTTATATGGATTTATATATGTATTTTCAATGAATTTTAATGTCAAATGTATAAAATATATTCTGGATTTTATATACCTATTTCTCACATAAGAAATTGTGCAATGATGTTAAACTCATATATTTTAAGTTTCCCATTTTAGTTTGGGATGTATTATACCTTGTTATTATATTTTTCGCTTAGGAAAATGTGTAGAAATGTTAAATTTCTATATCTTTTAAAAGTTCAATAATCTGTTCATGTATTTTTAAGCGTGTGAGATGAACATTTAAATTTAATTTTTTTTAATGATTTTTATAGTTAAATGAAATTAAAACTCATTGGAAATGAAGAATTTACCAGCTCTATTTCTTTATATTTTAAATTGTATTTCTTTATATTTTAAACTGTATAATGTTTTATAATGTGTGAAAAGGTATTAAAATTTCATGTTTTAAGTCAGGTACTTTGTACTACAAAGACAAACCAGCAAAATATTGGTTTCATAATTATGCAGTGAATGTAACGTCTTCTAGAATATATGGAATGCTCATTGCTTATAATTTATTTAAATGTACATTGATATTATTGTGTTTTGAGTAGTACCATGATCATTACTGATCAAATACTTAGTATGATGGTGTATCCACTAAATTGTTTTGAGTACACAGACCTTATGTCATAACAATGATCACTCGGGAAAAAAAATAGTGCTTTACTTATTTTATTTCATAAAATAGATGGAATGATGGTGTAAAAGAAGATTTTAAATGTGTTCATTGGATGTAGTTTGGGTAGTTGGGAGGAATGTTTGTTACTCTCTCTACTTAGGTTCAATTATTTTAAGTGACATGATGCTCTTTTTGAGTCCTTATGTAATGATTGAGAATCCGGGGTCTACATGGGAGCTACATTGATTCCCAATCTAGAATGCAATGGGGTCATTTGCCAAGCAAGCAACGAATGTGTGCATTTTCTTCCTTGATTCGAAGCCCAAGCTCTGATACATCATCACCAAGATAATCTATTGCTCTATTTTGTCTGCACAACATCTCAGGCATGAAATGTTTGAACATGATTAATAACATACATACTAGAATGCACGAAGAGAAAACTGAGTGTAGAATTAGAACATCGTCATGAGAAAAATAAAGCAATATAGACTTCTATGGAATATTTTGAAAAGCATCTTAAAGTTTTTAACAAGAAGAGAGATTATATGGAGTTGGGAAAACCTTCCTATCTCCTAGCCCATGTCAATAGCCATATCCTTCAGTTGGTCCAGAATGTTACTTAGATCTGATAGATAGTCATCTTGCTTTACCTTCTCTATCTGTTAAAAAATAGAAGGCTGTATATTTAGTCCATCCTTTTAAATTATGAATATACAAGGCTGTATATTAAGTTCAAACATATAGCCCCACAAGGATGTATATTAGGATCCACTAGTGATGTTCACTTCTATGTAGTATTTTGTGTACATCTGTAACATGAGAAAAAGTGTATGAACTAAGGAGTCGATGATAATGTATGAAACAAGAGGCATGGAAACCCTAGATTAATGGAGCAAGGAGATACATAGCAACATGGATTCAACAAGACCAAGCAACGCAATGTATGCCTCCTATCTTGGCACTGAGGCTTCAAGACATGCACAGATGAGCTAGTGGACTTTTACCACTAGCACTTTCGCGAGTATGCGAGCTGAGCATGCCTCGGTTCATAACTACACATTTTAAATGCTATGGTCAATGCGGACCTCACATATAACATAAATTAACATAGGAATCTAATAAGTGTGGATTTTTGTTTAAACCCCATATGAGCGGCTCAAAATCAGGAAACCTTAGAATGTTCCTAGAGAAAACTATACTCGCTGCTAAAAAAACATTATCTTAAATTCAATTGACAAAACAGTAGCAGTCACCTCAATATTGGCCTAAGTAGCCTCTAAACCTGCAGGGTGGGTATGCCTGAAAAGCATCATCTTAAATGCAATCGAAAAAAATTGTAGCACTCGTGACTCACCTCAACACAGGCCTTTGTATTCCCAGCATCAGAAGGGTGGATGTGAGTGTGTTCTTTGCTCTCAGAACTTTTGACAAATGTTTTCTGCTACATTTACAAATGTAATTTTTCTATTCCTTAAGTGTTGTAATCTGCAGACTATTCTTGAGCTTTAAATGTCTATGCTTACTTAAATCTTATGTAGTGCTAACAAATTAAAGTGAAGCAAGTATCTCTTGACAACTTGTAGGCCATCCTTGGTTTCTGAGAGCTTAGTTGGAGTTTGTGCAAACTATAGTTGTTGGTCTGGTATCTTCATTCTTTGTATTCCACCTATGTTTCAGTTCAATTACTTATTTCGCTCTCTTATAATGCAATTATCTTAGTTGTTAGATCATTTGGGTTCGTAGTTCTGTTTCATTTTATTTTTAACCTCAAGACTCAGGGATCTCTTCCATTGCGTCTTCCCTCGCTGAATGCTCCATGAATAAGATCATCAGTACACTATGACTGGGATCATCAGCACAAATTATGACTATTCTGGTTGGTCTAAAGAAGGCGATATAAATAAAAGCAGAGGTCCCTTTATTTTTAATTTTTGCTATTTTTTTGTTGGATTGGACAATGATTTTTACTTTGAACAATTTTTTGAAATTACTTATCTCATGGACATATTTTAAATCATGATAAACTTCCAAATTAATATGTAATTTAAGAAAATGACTGGTGTGGGCTTGAGAAAATCTGATAGGCAAGGAATGCTTGGGCCAATAGTTGAACTTTGATAAATTACAGGTCACAAGTGATGTTAGTAGCTATTTCCTGTGTAAATTATTAATTGTGAGGCAGAAATTTTGCATGTCAATTAAATTGTGTGATGTTTTACACTGTGACTGCCCTCCAATTTAAGTTTTTTTTTCTTCCATATAAATGAATATTTTTTTTTCACCAACTACCCTTCAACATAGCAGCTCTGCTTAAATAGGGGGGCAGATATAATACTGTCTCTACCATGGCTGGCTTTGATTCCCATTCGCATTATATTATATATGAGATTATGTGATATCAATTTCGATACACATTTTGCTATTCAATGTAGATGACGATTCGAATTCGGGTGAAAGAAAACAGGGCGATAGTTGAATATGCAACTTGTTATGTTTAGTAAGATGCAACCTATAAGCCCCGAGATGAGAAGATCTACCTATTGCAAAAAGGAATGATACATCTACCAAGCACTATTATATGTATACCATCAGGATTTTTAAAATGAGTGATGGTTATAAGGGTACGAGTCTGACTCAATTTTGAGTGCAAGTTTGAGTAGAGGATGTGTTCAAGAGGATATATGACTTCTGGCGTTTCACAATTAATAGGTATTTATTGAACCTTCTAATTACTATCTTTCTCACAGTTCAGTCTATTGTTGTGATAATCCCAGGTGGGGTTCAAAATGTCGAAATGAAAAAATCTCACAAAGATAATCCGGAAGCATATCTTTCAAACTTATCTCACACAGAAACTGGAAATCTCAAATGTCTTTGTCTAGCATTATTAGATTGCCCTTGCTTGCAATTAATTCATGGACAGCAAAACTAGTTGAATATATTGATGCTGCATCAGAATAGGGATTACCATACTGGTCAGGGCATCCAATGGACAACAATATAAGAAATAGAGTATTGGAGTTATTACTGATATGCAGCATAAGATATTTCAGTAAACCTAGAATTTTTCCCAATGGGAGTCAAGTAATTGCAAAGAAATAATCTGTGCTTATCGTAATCCAAAGATTGCCCGTAAAAAAAAACTATTCAAAAAGTTAAATCCTTTATTTGATCATTAATATTGGCCAATGAGTAATTTCACAGCCTTCCTCAACCAACTCTAACCTCTCTTTTATGGCCTTGGATTTGCTGTAGTATTGATATATTTGGCGATGACCTCATTAAAAAAAATATCATACCTTCCATGGTAATGACACAGAGCATGAAGGTATTAAAAATTATATATGAAAGTATACAAAAGAAAAAACCTACAATGGCAATCAAGCAAAGCAAGGTAGTTGACTGTTGAATGACTATAAAATTTCAATGAAATATTTTGCGTGTTGACGTCCTAGTAAAGGGACCACAATGGCCCAAATCTGTAGATCATTAGAGATGAAGCCCAGGTAAGTAACTCAGCCTTCCTTTGAAGCCTCCCTGCAAGTCTGTAAACAAACCTAAACTTATTCTAAAAGCTACCAGCAAAAATCCTTCTAGAGAGTAACAAAAAATGGATGGATGTTTAGACCCGGTATTTTACATATTCCTTCTGCTACCAGATTCCACAATAAAATATGGACAATCACCTTCAATCTAATTGAGGCTAAAGAAAACGGGGCGATAGTTGAATGAACTCAGAGATGGGGATTTGGGAGGTTGATGAAAGCCTTAAAGTTTCCTTAATGACTACAACAGCCAAAGCAGCGCTGCAGTTTGATATGGACATCAATATGTCAGGCCTGGCAGTGGGGTCGTGACAACCAGGGGTTAAATTTGACGGGCATCCTTATCCGTCAAGCAATTTTTATGTGACGGGTTTCTTTTGAAACTACCCTTCCTATGACGTTTAATATTTATGTTTACCCGTCAAAAAAATGACGTTCATTATTTATTTTTACCCGTCAAAAAATAAGTAAGCCACCGATCACCCCTATTGAAAAGTACCGATGGCGTTCATGCACAAAAATGAGTCAACTCTGAGTGACTCGGCCTAGACATGCAACACTAGAGGTAATACAAAAGAGGGACTCTGCTGAGATAACTTTGAAGAAAATTCATGGAAAAACAGAAAGCCTAGACAGAATTATTTCTGGTTACTAAAAAAGATAAAAGAAATAACTAGATACCTTCCCCTTATCATCCAGGATGCCAATTTAAAAATAAAGAAGATATTAAGTGACATGGACAAGCTTCTGGGAGATAGACCAGTCTACATCGAGGAGGAGACTCTAGATTAGCTTGTCTCAGCTAAAACTGCCACCACAGAGTCCTCTCAACCACATATTAGAAGTAAGATGATATGCTGTCCTAATTTGGTTTAAAATCTGAAGGAAAGTTAAATCAGTCGACTCTGCACTTTATGTATGAATCTTTAATTTTTCATATAAACAAGTCAAAGGATTTATTTGCATATGAGCTTAATGTTAAATTAGTCACAGCATGATCTCCAAAGCTATAGCCCTGCAGTGGCAGCATTTTGTCTTGAACAATCTAATATTTGGGATATCATAAGTACTCTAGATATTATGGGATTTATATTAAAACCTTCAAAAGTAGGAATGTTGAATTTTAAGAATGGGGTGACACTGCAGAGCCTCGGAACTTGTACTTAATGTAAATGTTATTGGTTATAGAAGGTACCATAATGTCAATTTTGTTCAACCAAAAGCAAAAAGATAGTTTTAGACTTTTTAGAAGAGAAACATCTGTTGACTGTTTCAGTCATCTCAACGAATTAAAATTAAAATATTCAATTATAATTCAAGTATAGTAGCCTGTATAGTTCAAGTATAATTCAAGTATAATTTCAGTCATCTCATTTGTTAACATTGTATAATTCAAGTATAGTAGCCTGTATGAGCCAAGTGTATTCAAAACAATAAATCTATTTCAGCAAGAAAAAAGCACAATTTCAACAATAGAAATCTGTTTCAACAGTAAAATAACACAATTTCAGCAATATAAATCTACAATTTCACCAAAATTGTATGCCCAAATTCCAATTAAAACCTCCAAAAAGGTCAAAACAGACTATCATGCATAAATGCACTGTATTGGCACAGTGCCCACAAAAATAATCAAATTCAGATATCTTTTGTGAAGAAAAATGGTCACAGTTCCCACAGAAATCTATTTCACCAATAAAAACGTACAATTTCAACAATAGAAAATGCAATTTCACCAAAATTGTATGGCCAAATTCCCATTAAAACCACCAAAAATGTCCAAATCTTTTCTAACAGACTAGCATGCATAAAAGATTTGTAATGGCACATTGCCCACAAAAATAATCAAATTTAGATATCTTTTGTGAAGGAAAATGGTTAGAGTGCCCATAGAAATGTTAAAAAATGCTTCATTTTCATGATAAAGATCATAGATTGAGATGTTCACTCGTGTCTTACTTGGGGCTCGTAGTGCCCAAGTTTAATATTTAATATTACAAACTTAAACATACAAGAAAAACTTTAACAATTTAAGATTCTTCTTTCCTTGGCATCTTTCCACATTTCATATACCCTGTCCCATTCCACCATTGATGAATCAAGCCTTGTCAGTGACACTCGCATCAAGGCATCTAATGTAGCCAACGATAATTTTGTTCTACGTACATCCTTTATTATGTTTTGTCTTGAGAACCCTCTCTCACATGCCACTGTACTTGCAGGAATAGTAAGTACAGCTTGTCATAACTTTGCCATGTTGGGAAAATTTGTATGCAACTCCGTGACACAAAAAATCCTCCAAGCATCTTTCATGGATGATCCCTCACAATTGACACGAAGGGTATCAACAAATATATGCAACTCTTTTAAACAAGCTTCAAAATCAAATCTTGTTTTGTTTTCTTCCCTCTCACATAAAGTATGTTGTAGGTGTTGAAAAAGTTTTTCAAGCCAACGCTTTGAATTTTGTTCTCTGCCATGAACATCCTATAAGTAATGACAAGGGCTAAACAACCTTGCAGAGTTGAAAAATGCAAGATCGGGGAATCTTCCATTCAAACTCTCTACAAGAGCTTGAACATAATCTTTAGCGAGTTGTTTGCAACTCTCTACTGAACCTTCAATGCAAGGTTTCCATGATTGTTGTGCATCAAGATAATCACCATGTGCATGCGGAATTGCTACAAATCGCAATTCATGCCTATGGACAAGTCCTTCTTTATCACAAATCTCAAGATATCCAAATTTAGAGGCATCTAAAAACTTAGACAAGTAAGATGTGCCATCTGCAAATGTGTCACTTCTTAAAAACCACCTTTTTAAAGTGTTTATAGTAACATCTATGGCTGCCCCTAAAGAGGTAACATCAACATACTCTTCTTGGAATTTCTTATTCAACTTGTTTAATTCACACATTATATCTGCAAGCATATGCAAACAAAATTGTACTGAGAAAATCCTTGTCTTATCATACCATGAATCGTTTCTTTCATTTTTCCACAAAGTCAATATGGGAGGCATCAACACAACAAGTCTTTCAATGACTTGTCCCCTTGAGAGCCATCTAACTCCATGGATTTGAAGAACATGAAGAGTTTCAAGTTGCATAACTTCTTGTAGAGAAATAAGTTGACTATTTATTTTACTACAATTTTGTGCCCAAGAATATACCTTATTTGCCAATTTCTCAACAAATAATAATTCCGGTATTCTTTTAGAAGCATCTGCTGCGGCTAAAGCTTCACGGTG
>LPNX010858624.1:398159-426573 GCA_001517045.1 Pseudotsuga menziesii
TGTATTTAAGGACATTGAAAGCAAGCAAAGGGATTCATATTTTGAGAGGGGTAAATCTTCTTGCACCATCCAATAAACTAATTTCATCATTGTGATGACTCTTTCCTTGTTCCTATCATCAATGCATGTAATGTGTTCTGTAATAGGTTTTGCTTTCCTCTCATTCCCATATATCCATTTTGCTTGTGAAAGTTTATGGATGCTTGAACTAGCATGAACAACTAGTGAATCATGTTGCAAGGCAAAGCAACCAATGCCAATTCCCCATGGTCCAGGTGCCTTATGTTCTTCACAATATATGCATTTCATAACTGTTTTTCCTTCATGTTTTGCCTCTCTCAACCATTTATACTTAGTTTTCCATTGCTCACGAAACTCTCTTTTTACTTTTTTCTTTTTCTTTTGAGAACTAGGTTCTCCCTCTTGAATTTGTTCATGGCATTCTTCATCATGCCCCAAGATATTTAAGTCTTCATTCAAATCAAAATTACGATTCTGATTATCGGGCGATGAAGCTTGCGATGTTGTAGACCATCAAAAAAACCTTTTGATAGAAGACTGATTTTTTTTTCTTTGAGACATTTTTTGATACAACTGTCAACACCTACATAATAAAAATAAATAAATTAGATATTTTATTTTAGAATGGAAATTGCACCTGCACTCACTCTAGAACCTAAACCCATAAATTAATTAGTTTCCCTAAACTGAAAGTCAATCATCATTGATGGGATTGAATTATTGAGAGCAATTGAGCTTTTCCATAGTTAAAGCACTTTTATATTTTAATTTATTTGTGACATGCACATAAACATGCGGACAATTGGACTCTATCTTCCCAAAGGAGGCAAGTATAAGAAATGAAATGCCAAAAAAAAACATGCAACTAATACAGTAGTTAGTAGGAGAAATTACAACATATCCCAATAATGCCTACCATGTTATTATATATACAATCTGAATGGTTTCGGGTTTTAACTTTGAAAATAAGTTTTTTTTCTTTCAAATAAGTTATATATATGAAGTTACAATAGAGTGTGGGTAGATTAGAATGAGTTCTAAAATAATTTCAATATTGTTGTATTCTAACCTTTCCTCTGAGAAAGTGTGACAGTCTATTCGGATTCTAACCCACTCCTGAAAGAATCTTTGAAGGAGGACAAAGGATTCGAAAAGGTAGTGAACAGTTTTACAGACGGCAAAATCAATGACCCAAAAAAAATCACAAAAACTAGAAAGAATCTCTAGAGGATGAAGGATTTTGAATAGTAAGCAGTTAAAAAAAATAGAAAAATCCGTGGCAAAAAATGATTCATCAACCAACTGATGTTCAAAATCGGTTTACAGCTCCAGAGAATGGAGCACAAGAAGAGAAAACTGGAAGCAGAGAACAAACGGGATCCAAAGGAAGACTAAACTGCTTCAATAAAATGGCTTACATTTCCATCACGACAAATTTCTGTGTATGTAGTATTGGCAATTGCAATTTCAACTCTGAATCGAGCGAATAGCCCTATTTCTATTTAGTTTAGCATCCCCGCGATTTAGGGGAAATCTATATATATATAATGCTATGATTATGAGTCTGTCTGATATAACTGCAGGAGCAACGCCGCATGATTTCCTAAGGGAGGGCTTCTAAAAACAAAGAGGGACCTCCTGGAAATGTGCAGTGGGGAAGCAAAGAAAAACCGTCCGTTCTCAATACCAGCAGTAAGAAGATTGGCCGGTTGGAACTTGGACGTGTGGGAGACAAACACAAACTTATGAACATTATTACTGCAAGTCTGCAGGCTATGCATACAAAAATGAAATTCAAATTCGAGAGCAGGGGTAAATGATAAACCTCTTAATCCGCCTGCCGCCTGCAACTGCACTCTCGGCCCGCGGCGACCTCCAAGCTTGAGTCCTGACCAGAGTAACCCTTTCAAACTTTCAAGCTTCGAGTCCAGACCAGAGTTGGTTTCAAAATTCCATGCTTGGAGTCCCGACCAAAGTAAACCTGTAAAGGGTTTCAATCTTTCATTCATAGCTTCAAGCCTTCAGCTGGTGCGGTTGGTAGAAATTAAATGGTAGAATTAAATGCTCCCAGTCCCCGGATCACTCTAGTCTCCAGACTCCACACTGCACAGTCTCCACTCGAGTCTCGCCCTATTCCATTTCCTAATATTCGCCTACGAACTGACTACGAAGTTCGAACGAGTCCCGAGTCCCGACTCCCTTTAGCCTTCAGGCTTCGGACGACAATCGAGCCTTCAATTTCCAATTTCCTTAGGACAGGAGTAGTTACGTTGGAACTTGGAAGTTGGAATGTTCAATCTCGCGGGCTGCATTGCGATTTGCCGGGCCCGCATTAGTCATCGACTCATCACCTGTACAACTGGTAATATATATATATATATATATATATATATATATATATATATACTGGCAAATTTTATAAATACCCGTCAAAACTAATACTGTTTTTAAAAAATGCCCTTCTTAGATGATGGGTTTTTTCCATATTCACCCATATTTGACGGGTAAAAAACCTAAATACGGGTATACGCCCGTCAAATTTAACCCTTGGTGACAACGACAACGCTGGGTTATGAAGTGGTTTTGTGAGAATCCGGTTTGAAGAAAACGGGGCGATTTGGTGAACGCATATCCCACTCCTGAATACACACGCACAAATTGGTAGTTAAAATGTGTTTTTAGTTCACACCAATAAATAAAACCTAAAACCTAGACATTTACGTTATGTTGGCTTGCATGATAATCTACTAACCATTATGTTTTAAAGGTGAAAAGCAGATTAAACTCTACTTGTAGCCTTCAACATTACCCAATATTACATTATAAGTGGCTGATTAATTAATATTTTAATCAATTTCCTTAATTACTGTATAACAAAGGTTGTTGATGGACCATCATGCTCAGCATTTTATTTTATATTTCAATCAAATTTCCTTAATTACCTTATAACAGGACCATCATATCATGCTAAGCATTTTATTTTATAGCATATTATTGAGATTATTTTATGAAAATTATTTATGATTATTTTTATTAATTATTAATAAATTTTATATTTTTAAATTTCCTTAATTACCTTATAACAAGACCATCATATCATGCTAAGCATTTTATTTTATAGCATATTATTGAGATTATTTTATGAAAATTATTTATAATTATTTTTACTAATTATTAATATATTTTATATTTTTTATTATTATTAAAATTGATTTTTATTATGAAAAAAAAACCATTTTTTAATTTCTAATTTGTTATTTGGAAATACTATAAAATGATGATTATTAATAGAATTTACCACCTTTTACATCATCTTTAATTTTTATAAATATTTCTCTGTTTTCTTCACTGGAACAAAATATTGTAGTTGTTTTCTTTTTTTCAAAATATTAAATATTATGATATTTTGGAATAATATGTTCTAAGCACAATAGTTGTATTTTATGATCTTTTTAAGGGTGTTGATAGTAATAGGTCATTTACATGATGTTTTTTTAAGGTTTTAAGGGTGTATGTTTCCAATGGCGGAAGGATAAATCTAATGAATTTCAAGAATGGAGTATTTCACTTATTATATTGATTTGACATTGTCATGTTTGTTGAAATGTAATTTTTTTTGTTCTTGTTTTTTATAAGTGCTCACAAGAGATTGGCACTTGGAACCTTTCAATTACAACTTCTTATCTTAATTACTCATTACCAATTATTTATATTGTATTTTTTTTTAATCGCAAATTATTTATATTGCATTTCTTCATTTAACTATATTTGAAATAAAAAGCATGGACTAACTACTATGTAGCCTTTATTAAAATTATGCAATATATATATATATAAAACTAAGGATTTAGTTAATAAACAATTAATTTAACATATAATATGTACATTAATTTTATATGTGCATTTAATTTAATGTATAATATAATTAATGTGCATTTAATTTAATGTATAATATGTTGTTGGCTATAAGAAGAATTTTATATGTGCATTTAATTTAATGTATAATATGTTGTTGGCTATAATAGCTTTGTAAGTAGACCTCCTTAAAGTCATCTTATTAGTAAGTAGAGCTTGCCTAAGAAAGTAGCATAAGAAAAGCCTTCATAATAGGTTTCACTTCCCCATATAGGTTATGATGGAATAGATAATTATACCTACTAGGCTTGAAAGTGGTAATAGGTTCCTCCTCATTATTCCTCGTATTCTTAGCATCCACTTGTAAAGCTAGTCTTAGCTTTAGAGACGAAAAAGGTTGGTCAGAAAAAGAAAGCTTTATTTGCAAACTTGAATTTAATGATTTCTTAACTCTTTTTACTTTTAATTCACTTTTGTTGACACATTTAACCGTGACATTATCAATGGCAAGTAATGTAGGGTATCACGTGCCATTAACTTTGCCACGTTTTATTTGATATAGCTATGAATTTATATATAGAAGTTTTATGGATATAACTTAACCCTAACCTAGATCAAGATGCATCTTAACGGTACGATGTCAGCATTGTGTGATTTCAAAATTCAATAGACATCATCGACATGGGGAAACGTGTGCTTACGGCTGTGTGACAACCTGTTATGGATTTCAAATATTTAAAACTGGATTTCAAATTTTATACACGCCATAGAACCATGTGTGACAAGATGTAATTGCTTTTAATCCAAAAAGGATATTCTTGTTATTTTGCTTGGTTAGTGCACAGAATGTTCGGGAGAGCCGCTCTTTTTTCTAGAAGAGCGGACTGGAGAGCCGAGAGCTCCGCTCGGGATAAGAGCCCGCTGGAGAGCCGAGAAGAACCTCTCGGCTTTGAATGCGGGCTGGAGAGCGGAGAAGAGCTGAGAAAATCCTGAGGTAGCTCTGGAAAAGAGCGGAGAGCCGAGAAGAGCGTGAGATAGCTCTGTAGAATTGCGGAGAGCCAAGAAGAGTCAGAGAACAGCTCTGGGTTTTCATTTTATTGTTTCTCCAGAACAAAACAGAGAGAATTTGGATAGCCAAGAAGAAAAGAAAACGAGAGTTCTTTGAATACTTTTTTATTTTGTTCTTTTCTTTTCTAGACATTTAAGCATGGCCATGCTTTTGATTGTGTTTACCTGTTAATATGTCTGGGGTTTATTTTGGGTTTTGCAGTTTCATTGTTTAAATTTTATTTTGGTAATTTGTTTGCTTGTTTGTTTTATTTTATTTATTATTTTATGTTTTTGGGTCTGTATTTGGATTTTGGGGAGGGAGGGAGAAGACGATGCACGCCAGAAAACGTTAGCAGCAGGTTGTTTATACGATTTGGTCAGAGGAAATGAGGGAAGGTATCCCACCATTGAGGAGTCCTGCTACGCGGTCTCATGAGAAGGATGAACGTGATGGAAGGTATTCAGAATCTTGAAGACGCAAAGGAATTCAAGAAGGTCGGATGCATTGTTCAGGTAATTCTTCATTTAGAGTAGTGGCCGGATGCATATTCATATATTATACTGCCGATCAATCTTTTATTATTTGCTTGTTGTTTTTTCTTTATTTTTTGAGCAAGGGACTGGATATCAAATGTCCTTTAATTTTAAGATCGTTGGTAGTGGGGCTGAATTCATATATGTATTGGTTTTCATTTTCTTCTATTAATTTATGTTTTCTATCATTCTCTTTCATTTTATTTTCATCTTTTTGGTAACAAATAAACAGAAATATAGGTTTCAAAGTAATAAATAATAAGCTTTTAAGCTCAGTGTGAATGATAAATAGTAATCAAATTTGTTAAATTTTAAGTGGGTTTTTGAGATGGGTTTATGTTGTAGTTTTAAGTTTCAATTCAGTTGTTGAGATGGGTCTATGTTCTTGGTTTACATGAGATGAATCTATGCTATTGGTTTACATTTTAAATTTGGCATATCATTTGTTGATTTTGGTTTTTAAGATTTTAAGTAGGGATTTACATTATGCCATTTGGTTTTCTCATAAAATTTACCATGTCACTATAAAAGTTTGTACATTAATTTCTTCTCTATTTTATTTTATTTTTTATCTTTGTGCCATATTATTTCAATTTATTCTAAATTATTCTTGGGTTTATAGGTTTAATATGGCTGAATTTACATTGTACTTTTTAATTCTATATTAAAGATATGTTTAGATGATCAGAGAAAAATTAGTTGAAGCATTTCAGGTTTAATTGTTTCTTTTGTTTACTATGAGTCTTTCATCCGCTACTTGTTTACATAATTTGGTTTCCTTGTTTTGCTTGCTTGTGACAATTAGTTTGCGAGTCTTCTTGAATTGTTAGCCTTTCATTTTCTACTTGTTTACATAATCTGGTTTCCTTGTTTTGCTTGCTTATGACAATTAGTTTGTGAGTCTTCTTGATTTGTTAGCCTTTCATTTTCTACTTGTTTATATAATGTGGTTTCCTTGTTTTGTTTGCTTTTGCGACAATAATTTTATGGGAGTCTTGTTGATTAGCTTTGCTTGTGCCAATTATTTTATATGAATCTTATTGATTTGTTTTGTTAGATTATTTTTCAGATTTTGTGTATTATTTTTTGAAGTTGGTGTGTATTGTTTCCAAGGTTTATCTCTCATTAATTGGAATAACCAAATGGTGTAGACCTAATTAAATGAGGTTTGGTTTTGCTTGCTTGTGATGCACACTTATTCTGTATGAATCTATTGATGTGTTGGAGTCTTGTTTTTTGGATGTTCTATTATGCAGGTATGAATGAAAGCATGGTTATGACAAGAAGGTAGTTGTTGAAGTGCATGACAAATGAAGATGTTGAAGGTATATTTGGAGAGTAAATTAGTTATTTATTTTGGATAATGGTTTTATGTGCTTATTATTTAAAGAACAATGAATTTTTTAATTCATAATAGTTTTGGTCTCCCAGGTAAATAAAGTGGAACATGCATGACACCGAATTATGCTTTGAAGGATGACCAGGAAGGATGCTTTGAAAAAGAAAGATAGAAAATGCTGTTTCAATATGTGAAAAAACAAATGGAGAATACTTGAAGGAGTTTTTATAGGAATTCAATCTCTTTTTGTAAATTGTAAATTATATTACAGTTTATGTAACACTAGAAACAAATATATTTAATAAAATTATAATTTTTTTTTAGAGAAAGGGCTTTTGCCCTTTCTCAAATCTCTCAAGGATAGCCATGGCCAAAGCTATCTTTGAGAAGTCTTCTGTGATTAAGTTTTTAGATATTTTTTAATTTTTAACTGTTTTTTCTTTCATTTAATGTGTATTGTATTTTCAATTATAATTTGTAATTTTTTCAAAAATTTTTAAAATTATGACATAATAAAAGTGATAATTTAATATTATCAGATTTTATTTTACAAGGTAAATATGTTAGTATATTAAGCGAGTTGTTTAATTAATCAAATAAAAAATAATTTTATTGTATAAATATTACATTTGTAACATTTCTAATAATTTGTGGTTTGTTTAATTAGCTAAATGGAAAATATTTTTATTATAAACATATCATATATTTCATTTGCAACATTTTTAATAATTTGTGATTGATTTAATTAAATAAATGAAAAATATTTTTATTACATACATTACATTTACAACATTTTTAATAATTTGTGGTTGGTTTAATTACTTAAATAAAAAACAAATTTATTATAAACATTATATTTGCAATAATTTTTAAGCATTTGTGATTGGTTTAATTAATTAAATGAAAACGAACTTTAACAGTTTTTTTAATAATGTGGTTGGTTGATTAATTAAATAAAAATAACTATAGTACATAAATTACATACATTACATTTGCATCATTTTGATAATGTGTGGTTGGTTTGATTAATTAAATAGTTTTTTTTTATAAACAATATATTTACAATAATTTTTAACATTTACAATTTTTTTTAAATGATATGTGGTTTGCTTAGTTAATTAAATTAAAAAATACATGCTTTATTATGGAGTATTTTTAATAATTTGTGATTGGTTTGATGAATTAGTTGAAAAATAACTGACAGAAAATATATACATTACATTTGTAGCATTTTTAATGACTTGAAATAACTTACAGACATTACATACATTACATATATGTGCAACATTTTTAATAATTTGTGGTTGGTTTGATTAATTTGTGGTACATAAATTACATATATTACATTTGCATCATTTTAATTATAGCTTTTTTTACAATAATTTTTAACATTTACAACTTTTTTTTTAAAAGATATGTGGTTTGGTTAGTTAATTAAATAAAAAAAATGCAAACATTATTATGGAAGTACTTTTAATAATTTGTGATTGGTTTGATGAATTAAATGAAAAATAACTTACAGACATTACATAAATTACATTTGCAGCATTTTTGATGATTTGAAATAACTTACAGACATTACATAGATTTGTAACATTTTTAATAATTTGTGGTTAGTTTGATTAATTAAATAAAAAATAACTTTAGTATAGACATTGCATACATTTGCATTTGCATCATTTTTAATAATTTGTGGTTGGTTTAAACAATTAAATAAAAAACAACTTTATTATAAACATTATATTTACAACAATTTTAAACATTTACTATTTTTTTGTAATGATATGTGGTTTGCTTAATTAATTAAATTAAAAAAATATACATATTTTTTTTTTAATAAATTTTAATTGGTTTAAACAACTAAATAAAAAATAACTTTATTATAAACATTATATTTACAACGATTTTTAACATTTACAACTATTTTTTAATAATATGTGGTTTTTTAATTAATTAAATAAAAAAATTATATTTATAACAATTTTTGACATATGGTTTGCTTAATTAATTGAATAAAAAAATATACATTTTTTTTACAACATTCTAATATATATATATATTTTCCATATAAAATCACTTATGTTATAGATATCACATTTAAAAAATTCATAATTTATGTAAAAAAAATAAAATAGTATCTATTTATGTTTTCGTTATGTTGTCTTGTTCTCGTAATGTTGTGTTGTTATGTTATGTCGTGTATAATAATTGTACACTTCATACATATTTATATGAAATATTGTATTTGATATTGATTAAAAATTTAACATTAAAGAAATTTATTTAAAATAAGGACTTATATTTAAAAAAACAGAGATATTATTTTTAATTGAATACAATTCATAAATAATAAGATGACATACTTTATTATGTAATAACTATATGTATGTTATAAATATTTGAATATTTTTTTTTTCACTCAACATACAATAAATATATGTATGTTTACGAATATATGAATATTTTTTTTCATTTTTATTTTTATCTTTTCATTTCTATGTTACAATTAAATTTATTTATTTGTTTCAAAGAATATTTAAATTCAATATATTATAAGATGAAATGCCTTTTTTTTAAATGAGGCTATATTTTATTTCAAAAAAATATTATGTTATGTGTATCTAGTTTTATTTATATTTTTATAATTTGAATATAATTACCATCTAATTTTAGTTTTTAAATTATGCTAATTTAAAATAAGAATAAAAATTAAATTTTAAAATAATATTATAAATAAATATTTTCTTTTTATATTTTTACTATTTGAATATTCAATGAATAAATACATGTGATACAAATAAACATTTTTTTTATATTTTTATAATTTGAATATAATTTCATTATTTCAATGAATAATATAATTTCATTTTTATTTTTATTCTTATAATTTGAATGAAAATAAATTTTTATTTTTTCATTTCTATGTTACAATTAAATTTATTTATTTGCTGCAAAAAATATTTAAATTCAATATACTATAAGATGAAATTCCTTTTTCTTTTTCTTTTTATGAGGCTATATTTTATTTAAAAAAATGTATGTTATAAATGTGTATTTAGTTTTATTTATATTTTTATAATTTGAATATAATTATCATCTAATTTTAGTTTTTTAATTATGCTAATTTAAAATAAGAATGAAAATTAAATTTTAAAATAATATTACAAATAAATATTTTCTTTTTATATTTTAATTATTTGAATATAATGTCTTATTTCAATGAATAAATACATGTGTTACAAATAAACATTTTCTTTTCATATTTTTATAATTTGAATATAATTTCATTATTTCAATGAATAATACACAAACATTTTTTTATTTTTATTCTTATAATTTGAATGAAAATAAATTTTTTTATTTAAATAATTTATAACATGGTAATTAAAAATACGAAAAAAAATTAAATTTTATATAATTTGTTATTTTATTTTAATAAATTATAATTTCATTATTTCAATCAATAATACACAAGCATTTTCTTTTTATATTTTTATCGTTTGAATGAAAATGAATTTTTTTATTTAAATAATTTATAACATGGTAATTAAAAATATAAGAAAAAAATAAATTGTATAATTTGTTTTTATTTTATTTTAATAAATGATTATGTTACAAATGTTAGAAGACAATCATTATTTTTATATGTTAAAGGACAACTATTTATTTTTATTTTTTACAATTATTATTTTTAAATGAATATAATTTATCAAAATTAAATGTAAGATATGCTAATTTAAAATAAGAATGAATTAAATTTTAGAATAATATTACAAATTAATATTTTCTTTTTATATTTTTACTATTTGAATATAATGTCTTATTTCAATGAATAAATACATGTGTTACAAATAAACATTTTCTTTTTATTTAAAATAAGAATGAATTAAATTTTAGAATAATATTACAAATAAATATTTTCATGTTAGAGGACAATTATTATTTTTAAATGAATATAATTTATCAAAATTAAATGTAAGATATGCTAATTTAAACTAAGAATGAATTAAATTTTAGAATAATATTACAAATTAATATTTTCTTTTTATATTTATATTATTTGAATATAATGTCTTATTTCAATGAATAAATACATGTGTTACAAATAAACATTTTCTTTTTATTTAAAATAAGAATGAATTAAATTTTAGAATAATATTACAAATAAATATTTTCTTTTTATATTTTTACTATTTGAATATGATGTCTTATTTCAATGAATAAATACATATGTTACAAATAAACATTTTCTTTTTATATTTTTTAATTTGAATATAATTTCATTATTTCAATGAATAATACACACATTTTTTAATTTTATTTTTATAGTTTGAATGAAAATAAATTTTTTTATTTAAATGATTTATTACATGGTAATTAAAAATATGAAAAAAAAATTAAATTAAATAGTTGTCATTAAATGGTGAATGTTACAATTGTGTTTTTCATATATATGCTTTTACAATTTGATTATAATTAGTCTTTTTAATTTGATTCATTTAAAATGTTATAATTAAAAATAACAAAAAAAAAGTTTAGTCTAGTATATTATGTAATGTTTTATTTTCATAAATGATGTATGTTACAAATATGTATTTCTCTTCTGCTTGTATATTTATAATTTGAAGAAAAACATATAACTGTTGTTAAATATAAACTTCTCAAATTCAAGTGATCATTAAAAATCCTTTGAAAGTGTTAAAATTAGATTTAGAAGTGCTAACACAAGCCTCAAGCCTTATGTATAGGTAAAGTATCTTGAAAAGTTCCATTATAACATAAATTGATTTACAAATTATTCATAAACATGAGATCTTTAAACTTTTACCACCAAATTATATATGTTACAAATATGATTTTTTTTTTCATTTATATTTTTATAATTTAAATATGTTTTCATTAAAATCCTTATATATCTTATTATAAAATAAACTTTACAAATTCAAGCAATTACCAAAAATCCATTATGAATCTCAAAACTAGTCTCAAAAGAATATTAACACAATCGAAAAGTTCCATTATAATTTGTATACCAATTATACCCATTATTCATGAATATCTGGACTTCACCAAAAAAAAAAATACAATAATGTTACTAAAAAAATCCAAAAATGTTAAACACAAAAATACTTGAAAAAAGATATGTATATATCCCTTTGTTATCAATCATTTCCCAAAAACAAAATAACCTTTTCGAAATGCAAGTGTTTATTTTATTTATTTTTAATATGCTATGTTTAACAAAGACAATATAAATTTAAGAAGTACAAAGTTACTTTAAAAAGAACATGTGTCTATCACTTGCCATCATTTCTTTCTCTAAAAATTAAACAACTTTCTAGAATCTTAAAATACTCTAAGAAATATATTGTATATCTCCCTTTGTTATCAATAATTTCTCAGAAACAAAATAACCTTTTCGAAATGCAAGAGTTTATTTTATTTATTTTTTAATATGCTATGTTAAAATAACAAAGAAAATATAAATAGGTACAAAGTTATCACTTGCCATCATTTCTTTCTCTAAAAAAAATTAAACAACTTTCTAGAATTGCAAGTTCATTTTTTATTTACAATGTGTTGAAGAAAATGTTACATCATTAGTAATCCATTCTTCTATTTATTTATAATGGTGTTGTAATAAATTATTTAAATATGTATTTTTATTATTTATAATAAAATTACATATAATGTTGAAGGTTCAGAACGTAATTTATCAATCGAAAATATTGGTAAAGGTTGCAAAACATAAAAAATATAATTTTTTAATATCGAAAGCAACAACATCAAATAAACACATTTTTACATAAATATGAAAATACAATTAATATATAATATGTATTAGATGTCAAATGGTGGATTATGATCACATGTTGATTATAAACTGAAAATGTTGAAATATGTTCTTGATGGAATGATAGAAAATCACATCAAATGACCAAAATAAATGTATCTCAAGAGATGAGCATCATGACTCATGAGGCATCTAGATACTACATAATACAATGATAAATAATTGGAATCGTTAATGCCCTCTACCCCTTTTATGGGCAAGGGGCACCACGTATCCACGAAGGAATTTTAGGGAGACATGGTAATTTGTTTTTACAACTTTTATGGGCAAGGGAGATATGGTTATTTGTTTTTAACTACTCATTAACATTAAAACCTGAGAAAGCTCATTTGGTTAACTCTTAGCAATCTAATACTTAGTCATTAAACTCCTCATTAATGATAATAAGACACACATGCATTCACCTAGCATCGACAACAGATAACACTATAATCATAACAAACTCTTTTCAATTTGCTAAGGTTTAAGCATACCACTATGAATGTAATACTAAACACATATAACTTATTATTTACTTTTCATCATGAAATACTAAACGCTAGGATACCAAATGAGTTTAAATCAATAACTAGGGTTTAACAATCATTATTAAGTAATATCATGTTCTTTTGAAACACTACCAAGACATCTTAGCCATTCGTCATACAGGAGCTTAAAGCATCAACATACTATAATCAATGAGAGACGTATATTATAATTCAAGCATAAAGGAGGCTAAATTTTTTGTTGTTGTTATTCTTCCATGTAACCATTCTCTTAACTACTCTAAAGTTAAGACTTGTCAATGAATTCTATGTCTTTTAACAATAAGAACTTATCAATCATGAAACATTTGACTGATTCGATATATTGTGAAACCACTGTTGACTAAAGACTTGACTTCGACTTTCCACCCAACCGTTTGGCTCTTTGTCGACGTTTTTTCTCCCATTGAGAGGCCACCCTCGAGATAGGCATGAATTCACTAGAGTAGAGTTGACATTATATATAGTCTTACATATGACTTGAGACAATGCCCACATTCCTTTACTAAAATTTTAATTAGACAAAAGTAGTTTTAATAACCACAATGACTTGTATTCTTATTATTAACTTGTAAATCAGTGTCACAATACTTTGTAGCAACCTACGTCATAAATGCATTATTAATAATACACTGAATCCTTGAAATAAAGTTTTTTAAACAATTAACCTCTTTAATTTAGACAAAGTTTATGTCACGGAGTAAAGACATAAAATTAATTTATCTTTATAATTTTAAATAATTAAAATTTCTTCGCAATTGTTTATGGGCATCCACCCTTCTTTGCATAAGTGGAGATCCTAATCTCGAACGCATCTCAATATTAATATCTGCACAAACGAGTCTTTTACCACAAGATTCTGTGTTCTACTTTTTAATTTAAAAAAATTGAAGTATTCAACTCTCATGATGAGTGAAATCTTGTTAAATTTATATCAATACTTAATACCTAATTTTTAGCTAAGAATTCCAGTTTCGGATTTTTAAGCCTCCACATTGAGATATATACCAAGTATAAACTTTAACATATTCACAACTCACCAAGAGCTTGACAACACAAATCTCTTGTGCACAAAGAGGCATTGCAAATCCTGTAATAAAGAAGGGAGGTGATTTTCTTTGACTTCATAAAACATTATCAAATGCACACATTAAACCCTTCTCACAAAAGAAAAGAGTGAACCTACGCTCTCCTCACAAAAGAACATAACTGAGGAGTTTGGATCCATGAGGTTGCCTTCTAGCTAATGAGAGTTGCTCACAACAATAGATAAGAATATGAGGTTGCCTTCTAGCTAATGAGAGAGTTGCCCACAACAATAGATAACAATAATAAAGAATACAAAGACCCACTCTCTCAACATATAAAATACACAACCAAAATTATGAGTTCATAATTCATGAATCTTCAAAAGAGTAACCTAAGTATTTTTGACTATCTCCTTTCCACACAAAGTATCCTCCAAATGCACGGTTACCTCCTCACAAAAGAGAGCTAGGCTCCTCTCTTTTCCTCAGGCTAGAAGAACAACAAGAAGAACCCTAATTTCCTCCTAAAAAATGGTAGTTGCATGACCATTAAATACATTGAGAAGAGATTTCACAAATTTTTTATTATTATATATCATTAAGAAATTATGGCTATATATAATTAGTTATAATACGTTGGTTCATTTAAAGGGCCCAGACTGCCACATTTATTTTCATGTAAATCAATCATGCTGTAATGCCTCCAAATAATTATATAAAAAGACAATTCCAATATATATATATATATATATATATATACTCTTTATATATTAATTTTATCTTTTTATGATACAAAATGGAATATCTTGCCATTATAATAACATTAATTTTAATAACAATGATACTTCTTTAATACCGTAGTCATATATTAGTGTACTATGTGCTTATCGATAACTTCTAACTTACTTGTTTTGATCTAATGACTGATTTTAACCTAGGATGACACTCAACAATTTATTATTATTATTATTTAGGCTATCAAATAAATAAATTACTTTCTTCAAGTGCTTGTGACACTTGGGATGACATCCATCAAAGTAACTTGTAACACCCCGGTTTTGACCCTGTTGCATTAGATGTATATGATGTATATATTGTAAATGATCATGGTGCGGAGCTAAAGGCCAAGGCCCCACCATTGATTGGTTATGCTATGTTTTGGATTTAAATTGTCACCAGTGGTATATCGGGGCATGGGGCATACATATTGAGTTTTGTCATCATGTAAATATGCATCTTTAATTAAATAACCCAACCAGCTACGTTCGCGGAAACTAAATTGAAAAGGGGCATGATTTTCATAACGATAAGGTTGGGGGGGGGGATGTCAAACCTTGGGAAATGGGGGGAAAAGCCATGTGTCATCTTTCCATGTTTTACCCAACCACCACCATTAAGAACTGTTGCTGTTAGTTGGGGCAGTTATGACTGGGAGTGGAGTGTGGCAGGACTGTCAATTCTTGCCCACACGCACACTCCACCAGTGTGGTCGACCTCACGATGGCAAGCAAAACCACCACCATCACTCCAGCTGTTCACCACTCTCTCGAGAACGGTGCAGAAACATTTGTGCACTTCCGACTACTGCACGTTATCTCCATTGTCTGTTCATGCCTCACAATGGTCTGATTGTTTCCACGCACAGGCTTCTTTCCTGTTTTGGTCTCATGCATCCAGGAGAGAGGAGCCGCCTCCACTGTCATTCACATTTTCCACAACGAGGAATTGGGTGTGTTCTCGACCCGCTTTTGGAATTGGGTGTAAATCTTCTCTCACACACTGGGCTCTACGTTGTTGCTACTCACGCATCAAGCTCGGGGCTGTTCGGTCACTGTCACCCACGATTTTTCCTGTGGAGAGCCATTTTTACGCTTAGGGACGGTGTGTAAGTTTTCCTTACTTATTTGTGGCTCATGCATATGTTTTTCCCTCTGTATTTTGGGGTCTGGTGCAAGTTTCTCTCACGCACAGGCTGGGAGACTGTATTTCTTCCCCAGTGTGGTTTGGGTAAGTTTTCCCAGTGATTTGGTTGTCCAGGATGGACTGTTGTTCCCCACGTTTGTTGGTTGTGTATGTTGTTACGCTTTGGGGATGCCGCATACTGTTTGGAGTCGTTTTCCCTTGTTAAGCTATAATTGTTGATTAGTTGCATGCGTGCAATGGTGGGTCTTTGGACTGTGTTGGGAGCAGGGATGTTGGCTTGGTTTGCTTGATAAACCTGGTGTGTCTGGAAACCACACAGACAGAGCTAGAGGGCTGGCTTTCTTCTCCACAACCCCTGAATAGCACTAGAAGGGAAGGCAGGGCCTGAGGGACTGTGTAGCAGAGAAGGGACTGATTCCTTGTGTTGGGTGTGTGTGGGTGTCTTAGAAGTCAGGCTAGTTCTGGTGTAGGTGTTCCTAGCTATGTAATGGGCTCACCAGCTTAGCATTTAGCTTTTTCCAACTCCTTGATGGCCTGCTAAACCTAACCATGTTGGCTTGGCTGTCTTGTTGATGGTCTGATAAACCCAACTGTGTTTTGTGTATCCTTGGCTATGTGTAAGCCTGCTTGTTCCTTACTCCTTGGAGAATCATGCCTAGCTCGGGGGTGGTAGTGTTGCTGAGAGATTGATGAGCACGCTGGCCTATGGTTGGGTGGAACGTTGCAGTGACATAGCTGGTTGTGGAATGAGTTCTTCATAAGATAAGTGATCTTGTCGATTTTACTTCTGCAATCGTATTTTCTGTTAATGGATGTGGTGAACATGTTGAATGCTTGTAGGAACGCATGTTTGCTTCCGTTGTGTATGATAAATAGTTGCATCTGTGTATGTTCCACTTCAATGCATTCTGTTTCAGCATTTTCTTATGAATGTACATGTTCATGGGGATCTTAGCCTAGATGGTTAACGCCATGGTAGTGTCCTCTTCGCCGGTCGGAGGGTCAGGGACGTGACATAACTTAGATCCTCATAACTTGCTGGCCATTTTACCTCTCCTTAGTGTATTCATGCCCCAATTCGTTCAGTCGAGTCAAGCCTTTAGTCTCCTATATATACGAAAGCAAATCACAACTTACGAAAATAAATAACATTACTTATAGTGTTTTTACCGGGAATGTTACACCACTCTTCCTCTCGAAGTAGTAGGGGATATTGTAGGTGCTTTGGATGAGTTAAGGATCAAATTAGAAGCTCCGACTACTCGAGCTATGGTGGAAGGTAATGGGGTTGAGGTGGAAGCCAATGCGAGTTGTCTCCTCCCATAACTGCATATCATAAAAAATATTGCTATATTAGGATTCTATTCATCAATAACACCCTATACCCCTTCCTTTAAGCTCTAGCCCTTGCCTTTACATCGAATCTCAAAGTTGATCCTCCAATGACATTAGTTAACACTCTACAATTTTGTTGAAACTTTCCATGCTTAATGAGTGAAGGGTTTTTTTTTTATGAAGGTCATGACAAAAGAGTTTAGTAGTCAATTCCATCGACATTAAGGTTCATAGAGGATTTGATCGGCTGGATTAAATGCTAATCCAACACCCTAATATATGATAAAATCCAAGGGAATCATTACAATCTTGAAGCCCTGAAAAACTATTAAGTTTGTTGAATTTTGAATGGGATCTAAAATTATACTTTTTACATATGAAGTCCGATGAGGTTGGAACCACTCAAACATCCTAAAACAATGAATGGTATGGTTAAAAATTTATGTAAAATGATTGAAAATGAAAGAAAAAGAGAGTGTCATTTTAACTTTAAGAATTTAATATTCACTATTGTTATGAATTGTGTTGACTGGTGAATCCCCACTCCACAAATGCTCCGTTAATGACGAAGAAAATCCTGGATTTCTCCTTGTTCTCTTGATGGAAACCATCACAAACCTTCTTTAACATTGCAAAAGGAACCTAAAAACCTTGAATGTGTAGTTTAAATATTTCAATTTGACATCTTTTTCTCCAGAGGCCGATATTTACCTTTGACTCATGATATATACCTAAAATATCCCACTCCATTCAATGTGTCGTGACACATTAAAATTTCAGAAAATGTCGCGATTTTTTTCTTGACGATATATCGTCGAGAGTTTGGTATCATGATATATTGTGATATCATGATATATTGTGATAGTGGCAAAATATTAGGGATATATGTAACTATGCATTGTGTTAAGTTAAAATAACAAAGAAAATTTTATATTATTGTTAATGCATTTTATTTATTTATTTATAATGATATTTTAATAAACGATTTCAATATATATTTTTATGTAATTAATAATATTTATTATTTTTATTTTTAATTACATATGAAATATATTATTGAGAATATATGTATTTATATTATTGAGAATATATGTAGTGTATTTATTATTATTATTATTTATAATGATATTTAAATATTCATATTTTTTATGATTTGATTATGATATTTTTATTAAAAAAAATATAAAAATAAAATAAAATTATAGAAAACTAAATTTCTATTTTTAATTATATATATCATTATTTAAATAAGTACAATTTATTAAAAAATTGTTTAAAGCTAATTTAGGATTTGGATCAAATAACTATGGAAAATTGAAAGCTTTATGGATGCTCCTAAAGACTGTTAGAAAACATGGAATTAAGGCACTAAATATCTATGGATATTCTTTACTGGAGTAAAGGAATTGTTGTGTGTTTTTAATTGTTGAATATTTTCAGATTTTAATGAAGTGGATAGTCAACATGCTTATACGTAAAACAATGACTTCTCGGAAAAGTAAATGTTTTTATATAATGATAAAAGAGAGGAAAGTTGTGATGAGCATTTTTAATTATAACTTTCTAATCTAAAAATATTTTGAAGCAGGTTGAGATAGTTTTTTTTTATCGTTACTTTAACTTTCGAGAGGGAGACCCAGGGCCTTTACAACCCAGAAGGGGAGGGACGCTCATATCCTGCCTAAATACCCAATTTTTCATTCTTATTACCTAAAGGGTGCCAGTTGGGGGTACTAGACTTTTCAAGAGGAAGTGATCATATGGGTTTGCTCTTAAATTGTTTTTTTTGTAATGCTACACATATCTATTAAAATATAAGGATCAGGGGTGGCAGGTGCGGGAGGGATCCTTCTGGATCCTGAAGGACAAATTGAACAAACCTTCGCTTGGGGTCTTGGCTATAGGACCAATAATGAGGCTGAATGGATGGCTCTCCTTCAGGGAATGAAAACTCTAGCCAACACTGATCTCTGCAGGGTAGCAATATTTGGAGACTCTAGACATGTCATATATAAATTGCTCAATACACCACTGGCTCTATAAAGTGTTGTTGTTTGTACGATAAAATCACTCCTCTCCTATCTACACACTATGAATTCTATCATATCCTACGCTCAAGCAATGTTGCAGCTGATGCCTTGGAAAATGTGGGGGCCTCTCTACCCCAAGGTCATTTCCAACTTAATGGGTTAGACACCCCCCTCAAGCCCATTCCCTAATGAATTCATGGCATAAAAGCCTTAGCCCCGATCGCATTGATCCCCTCGCCATGGTCTTAAGTGAAGGCTCCAACGATTTAACGCGTCGTCCTACCGTCTTCCATGTTGATGCCACGTGGTTCCCACTCCTCACTGGCCACTCCTCGATCCTCGACGCCCTTAAATCCCATATCCCTCAGCGTAAATGCTGCTCCAGTTCACACACTCCAGGTCCTTTCAACACTTGCAATATGTCTTCCTCCCGAATCCTTCCTCATCCTCAAGTTTCTTGGAACAGTGGTTTGATCTTCGCTCGCTCTGCATTTTCGCTGGAGAGGATTCTACTGGATGTTATCACAGATGTAGACAAGGGTTTTTAGCAGGAGATTCCGTGGAAGTCTCTGCCCCTTGCCAGGGTTTTTGTTAAAGAAAGGTTGGCTCTCGTCGCCTTCTTCTCATGCTTCTGCTCTCCCCATGTCGACGGTCCTCTGTGGCGTTCGAACTCTGGTTTTGGGCTCAGTTTTCCTGTTGATGATCAGTTTTTTATAGCTGACAGTAACTTGGTTCTTGGATGTAATTGCTTTGGGTGGAAGGAAGGAGCGGTTGACACTCTCTCCTGTAGTAGCAAGAAAGACCGTGACTCTCTCCTGCGGGAAATTAGCATTCTCAACTCGGTTCTCGGTGATTTTTATTGTGGAGTTCAGGCCCAAGATTTTGAAGGTGCAATGTAGGATCTCCATAACAGCTTCTCTAGAATAGCTCTTGATTTTCACAATCCTAGACAAGGCAAAATGGACCCAGGGAATGAGAATGCAGGGATTGCAGACCTGAAGAAAAATCTTAGGCGCTTGTATGAAATGATGGCTATTGGTATCGTGGATAACAAGGAAGTTGATCAAGAGGTAAAGAATATGGGGGAGGTGGTCAGTTACACCTCTTATCAGATAAGCAATCACGATTCCAGGATTGATGATATAGAGATGAACCTCAAGGAAATCATGGGCAAGGTGGATAGAATCCAAGAAGACCTCTAACGTTTGGTTAGCATGAACGAAGGCATTCAGGCTCACGAAACTCCTGCAGCAGCAGCCCATCCTATGGAGGAGGATTTGGTAGTTCAGTCAATGAAGCACCCAGGAAAATTTTAAATGGTTTTCTTAGTTAATGTTTTTTTGTCTGTTCCTTAATCAACAGTTTATCATGGTATATACTACCTCAGTCCTTAGAATTTATGTAAAAAATTTGTGTGGAGTTCTTTGGTCTCCCTTCTGGACCAATTTTGGTTTTTCCTTTTTTGAACAGCAAGAACTCTCAATTATTGCTTTTCTTGTAATGTATGGTTGTGCATAGCCTGTTTAATACTACCCATTTTACAGTTTTTGTTAATATATATATATATATATATATATATATATATATATATAAGGACAAAATGTACCAAAGTAACCTTGACCAGAGGACGTCTCAGGTGCTGACGCCACCACCCAAGCCTCTAAAAAATTGAGGGTTGTCTATGAAAACCAGAGATGAAATTGTTCATGACGAAAACTCTAGCAGAGTACCAAGTTTTAGACAACGTAACAGACATAGACATAGTTACAAAATTTAATTTAAAAAATAGATCGAGACATAACTAGACTAGACAATTCTCGTAAAAAAACCTGAAACGATAAGTCGCTTCTTCAGAGAATGAGAGCATGCTTCGAGACGGGGGTTTTTCCTCGATGATGGGGCAAGCCCATATTTCCTCTTGCAAGGGGCTGGACGTGTTGTTGGCTGCATCTGGAGTGGATTGAGGTTATTGCAGCTGTTGTTTCGATTTTTGGCCCACCATGTTCTTCAGACGTTTAAAGAGCAGCTCCATTGTCAAAGGGATGGGGAAGGTAGGTGCTTGTGGAGCCGCGATTGTGCTGACATCTCGTGAAATGCCTCTGGACGCACTCCCACTGCTACCTCCACCAAACCTGACATGCAATATGCCCGCTGTCGCATTCCCACTGCCACCTCCCCCAAGACCACCATGCCCGGCGTGGCCAAATGTGCCTTTCTAGGAAAACATTTTGTCCAGGGCTGTGAATTGGGAATCCATTTCAGCCATTCTGGCTTTCCGTGCAAGAACAAAGTCACGGGCTTCATACCAGTTGCGAAGCATATCTTCAACAAGATTGCATAACATATTTTTGACAAGCCAGTAGTGATTTACCTGTCTTCCTCCCTGCCTAGAAGCAAACCGTTGGTTGAGGACCCTTCCCTCCCAGTCTTCAACAAGAATGCAGACCTGAGGTGATTTTTGTAATCTTCAGTGATTTGTAGGCTGCACCCGCGTTGGTCTTTGCCCCTGCCCGAGCTAGCACGACGCGATGTTCCCCTCTGTCTCAACATGTTAGTTAGACTGAACCTTGACTGAAGGAGAATGAGAGCGTAGAGGTCGTAGGAACCTGCAAAATGAGCCCTACAAGAATACCCCAGCCATACAAAGGCACCACCTTGAGGCAGAGGCCAAACTCCCAAGCGCTCTATGAACCCTGAATTGCTCAGAGCCGAACCTACCCCAACAAATATATTGAAACCATTCTCTATGGCGAAGATCACCCCCCGTTGATCAGCCTAAGTACTTGCATGCATTGAATGGCTCTGCGATGCCATGAAGGCTTAGGAGGAGGATAGAGTGTTGCCACCCTTCGTCGCAAGTGCCGAAGAGACTTGCATATCTTCTCCCATGCGCGAGGGACGTCGAGAGGTTTCAGACGTAATGATGGCATGGTTGATGGACGTGTCGGACTCATGCTGCTCGCCACACAGAGGGTGCACGGGCCGAGGCGTGGCACGCTGATGGCTTGCTGCGCTGTCACTCGCATCCGGGAGTTTTGATCTCAAATTGTTGCTATGAAGAAGAAATTTTGATATCTATAAAAAACGTTCTATACAATAATACAATGATTGTAATATTCTTTTAATAAAATTATTATAAAATTTTATTTTATAAAAAAATACAATTTATTCATTTCTTAAAAAAAAATTATTCATTATTTCAACAAAATAATAAATAATATAGATTACAAATATATTATAAGTTAAATATTAATTAATTTTAAATTATTTAACTATATTAATTTAAAATAAGAAAGTAAATTTATATTCTTTATATTAATGTAATGTATTTAATTACGCCGTAAGGCGTTACCAAATGGGAGTAGACTCCCCATAATAAATGCGTTTTTACGCCCCAGCCGTCGGATTCTTTCGTCCGACGATTGGGTTAATCTCTTTCGTTGAATTTTATCGATCTAACACTTGACACCTGCGATCTGACACCTGTGACTCCTTGCTGTCCGTCCGCCATGCTGTGCACCTACCCCTTGAATGCACATCAATGCACGTCAATCTCTGCCATGCCGACATTCTTAGGCGGTTTCCTTGACGTGTAGCCGCTGCCTTCAATGAGATATCGGCCCGGGGAGCGCAAGGGTGTTTACTGCAAAATCTATGGAGCGGGCTTCACAGTGCCATAGCTTCGGCTAGATTACATTTTTGTGACGGGGTTAAGCAGGCGATATGGCACGCTCTTCTGAAGGTCCCCGGCCTCAACTTTGCAGCTCCCGAATCTTCAATGGACAGTTCAATTCCTACTGTGCATCCTTCAATTCAATCCATGGAGGACGCAGAGAGACTGCTTATCAACATTGTTGCGTCGGAGCATCTGAGAGACAGCTGCGTCGGCCTCTACCACTTGAAGTTCTCCGATGCAAGTCTTTCTGCCGATCAGCGCATGGCCTCTACGACTTGAAGTTCTCCGATGCAAGTCTTTCTGCCGATCAGCGCATTGCTCTGGAGCGTTTGGCCAAAGCCAAGTCGGTTTTAGTGTAAATTAAATTTTCTTATTTGCTCTGTTTTGCCTCGTAGCATTTTAAATGTAGACCAATACCATAGTGCACATTTGTGGCAGAAGAAATTGTAGCCTCACCCTGCTCTCTCAAAGTCGTTGTTCGGGCCTGTGCACCTCTGAAACCCGCCTTGCTCTCTCAAAGCAAGCTTCAATGAGCGGCACCGCCTGACCTGATAAACTTCATGAAAATACTCAAAACTTCTACCCTATTAATATTACTGTAAACTACCATACTACTCCACTATTAACTAAGCATCAACCATGAGACCCCAAAAGAACTGGTTAAAACAAAACAAAAAAAAGAAAACTGGGCTCAAATGCCAGGAACCTAGTATCCGCCAGCCGCTCCATCTTTCCGTGTTTGCATAGGATCCACGGGGACACTGTCTTCTTCCACTGACGGAGGCATGAAACATATGCCCTATTTCTTTGTAATTAAGCCAATTTTCTTATGCATCAAATGGGAATCAACCTAATGGTCCTTCCAAAACTGCACTGGCTTCCTTCTCTCCCCGGTCTAGCAAAACGCGCGCCACAATCCCCTTCATCACCCAAAACAAAGCCACGAATCATTCATATAATGCCATGCAAGCCCTATTCGTGCCCAAGTCCTGAATCCATTCCTCTAACGCTTTCCATGTCATTCAATGCAAGCCCTATTCGTGCCAAGTCCTGAATCCATTCCTCTAACGCTTCCATGTCATTCAATGCAATCCCTATTCGTGCCCAAGTCCTAAATCCATTCTTCAAACGTTTCCATGTCATTCAATGCAAGCCCTATTCGTGCCAAAGTCCTGAATCCATTCCTCTAACGCTTCCATGTCAATTTTCGGCTGGGTCATCTCCAGTTTCACACACAATTCCTTCTCCACCTGCATTATTTCCTCATGAATTGACTGCAGAACCATGGTCCTGTATAACAGAGCTTCCTGAGCCGCTCTTAATTATTCCCTATTAACCCTCATCGTTCCCATTTTTGCTTTAACTTTGGTCTCTATGCTAGCATTCCGTCCTCTCATCTCCATCAACCTCAATCCACAAAACCTCGAGACCACTAAGGACCCAAATACGTGATGCAAGATTAAACCATCTAAAGAAAAAATCTGTATTCTATGCATTGTGGTCTCCACGTGAATACTAAAATGAAATTTTTTTATCAATAACTATGCAAATATGGAAAATGAACTACTGAACGGGTGGCCTAGAGTTAAAACGTGGATATCCTACCTAAGCCTCTTATTATGCCGCCCTCCCCCTGGGGACTTATTGGATGAATAGAACAACCCTGCATGAAATTCTCAATTTGCCTACAGACACATGCAAGTTTGATACCTCGGCGGATTTTCGATTCCTCGAAACTCCCTCAACACGAGGGGCGGAGTCGGTCGACCAACCAAAGAAGGGAGAAGATTTGCTTTATAAAACATGCATCTTAGAAGGATAAGGTTTTTGGAAGTCACGGACAGACCGGCATGGCCTTTTATATATTGCTTCAGGGGATAGCGCTGATATTAATCAATTACATACACAGATCCATGCTTATCAGTGACAACAATCAATAATGCATTTGCCGTCACCAGCAATCCTCTGAAGCCATGTACAGGTGTAGTCTACCTACTCATTTGCATATTCTGCAATGTCTCAACCCCTTCAGAAGTAGATTCTTTTTTAACTCTGCTGGTTACAGTGCATTCAATTTCATCCTCTTGCAATCTCTTCGGTTGCTCGATCCGTTCTTCCTTAAAGGTATGCAGGTCCAATTCTAATCCGTAGTGATATAAGACATCAATGCATCCCATAATGAATATGTGACAACTGCTAATGAATATGTCTTCAATAACGCTCAACGTGAAACCCTAGCCGCAAATTACAGTGAAAAAGGGCGAGAGAAAACACCAACAAAAAATTAAGTAACGCACATCCAATTGTTAGACACTCACAAATGACACTTAGCAGCCATGACGATTGCATGCTGAAGAATTTTCTAGTTAGTTGGAAACAGGTTGGAAGGGCCAAGTGTTTGTTCGCATATAATTGAAGTGCTACCTGTTTGATAATTTATGCTTCTCCTATGCATGTGAATATGAGTGTAGATGTCTGATCTATGCAGAGTGGAATATATGTATGATTTCTTCATTTGCTATTTTGATAAATTAATTGACTTCAATTTAGATAGTGTCACTTTTATTGAACACCGTTTACAGAATATGGAAAAACACCCAACCAAAATTCCATATTTTAATAAAAATTTACTGGAATCGATGAAAATGATATAATTACTTCCGATTAAATTCTATTATCATTATTACCCATATCACAAAGTAGGGTTTTTGACATAAATAATCCAAACTAAATTTGTTAACTGAATTATGCATAGAAAGCTACATTAAATTATTTGGCAGGTGGGACATAAATATTTGCCTCCCACTCTACAGATACTTGCATTAAAATTCTTTGGTTGAAGCAAATCGATAAAGTTCAGGGAAAGTCATACCTGCTTAGATTTACATATCTCTCATTTAATGGCAGTTACTACTCAATCCTGGCAAGAAACAAGTCAGACCTGCGTAGATTTACATATCTTTCATTTAATGGCAAATAACTATTCAATACTTGCAGGTAAACTTTTCGTGTAAGATACAACATTGATCACTCGGCCGAATGAAAAGGACGACTCAGAAATTAGGGAGTGGTTTTCCTTCGAGGAATGACTTGAATAGAACGAGAGATCTTCCTGGTTGCGAAAAGGGTACTTCGTGCGATGCTCCTCTAACTGTTGCAAATGTCAGCAGATTTCCATAACCCTGTGTCCATCCTGCCACCTGCAACCACACTAATCCCAGATGCCGTAACATTAGTCATTGAGATGAGGCAATTAATGATCCATCGGGTACTTTATGGGCGAAAATGGTACCTGTTTTTCCTCGAACCAAACCCGGTATGGAGCTGATGAATTTAACTTCTGATCGATGGTGATATTGTATATCAATGTACAATAAAAATACATGTATAAAAGTAAATAAAAAAAGTCTTCCATTAATTCAACATGAAATTAAGTTTATCTAAATTCTTCCCTGAATTGACCATGAAATTAAGTTTAACGGGGATAGATGAAGAGAACGCTAAAGATACTTTTGTAGAATAAAAGCTTGGGTAATTAAAAGCTCAAAGTTGTGCCAATCAAAAGCAATATGTCATATGTTTTAATTCAATCAGTTTTATAGTATGTGATATGTTTTAATTCAATCAATTTTCTAATCTTTATGAACATTTAAATAGTTCTTATTAATAAGTTAGTGCTATAATAATTGAAAGATAAATAATATATAAGTTTTTATTACAATTTAAAAAGTCAAACTCCATTTACATGAACATAAACTTTTATATAGTATTTATAAAACCATGAAAACTTATTATTAAAAATAAACCAAACTTCAAACATTTTTTAACAAATTTTAGAACTTTTATATAGTATCTATAAAATCATGATAACTTATTATTAAAAATAAACCAAACTTAAAAAAATTTAACAAATTTTAAAACTTTTTTATGTAGTACTTGTAAAACCATGAAAACTTTCTATTAAAAATAAACAAAACTTAAAACTTAAAACTTTTATAGCAATTAGAAAAACCATGAAGACATTTTTATTAGCTTAATTAGAAAATTTTATTAAAGTTTTTAAACACTGTTTTTATACCACCAAAAGCACTTCAGCTGGACCCATAAAATACCTGATGATTCCTACCATCGCATGAGCTTAATCGTTTCTAAGAGATTAAACGTTTCTCCTTTAGTCAATCCCGAGTGCCCTCATAAAATAGTGAAGAAGAGAAGCCTTGTTAACATTTCTACAAGCCATGTCAAATTTCATATCTATATTTAGATATATTATTTTATCTTTATTTTATTCTATTTAACAACCCATTATGAGGATTTACAAAGGGCACAGGACGAAAGAGGGTCAACTCTGAATCGAAATCGGAATATGTAATGAATTGGTCATCAAGTTGTCGATTTAAATTTAATGAATTGGTTTGCTAAAAAATATATAGTCCTCGTTTATGCTGACTATTTTAATAATGAGATGATTTTGATCTGGTGAACTACCACTCTTTGGTCTCACAATCCTATTGTAAATCAATCATTCGGGGTTCAAAAAGTTCCCAGGGATCTAATGGAGATACGGTATTTTATTTCCATTGATTTCTCTCCCTTTTAAAACATGAATACAATGATCCCCCCACTAGCTGTTTCCCTAATCTGTATGGTAATACTCGCCAGACGAGCAAATCGGACAAGGCAAGCATTATTTGCAAGAATTTATAAGAATTTAATAAAAATTTATAATTTTACTTGATTGATAAGAATTTTGGTTATATTAATATATTATTAAAAGAAATTAAACAATTATTTTAGAAAATAATAATATAAATAATATTTTTTTTTTTTGTATAGGTTCAAATTACAGCTAACTTCATTAAAAAATATATGAAAAATCCAATATACAATTTGCTTACCAAACAATAGCAACCAACCAAATTTAATTTGATTTGTAATAACAAGCGTAATCATGATAAAATTAATCCAGTAATATTATATTTTAGATTTTATTTTAAAGAATTAATATGAAAATCAAGTATCTTTAATGGTAAATCATTTCAGCAAGATAATGTCTTTTGGTTGGACCAGCACCGTTGAATAAAATTGTGGATTTTTTTAGCTTTATGTTTTTGCTTTTTAATTTTGTGTTCTCTACTTTTAGGTTTATACAACACTTTGAACTTTTGGTGGCATGCCCCACATCACTAGTCAATATATACATTGCCCAACACTAATTTTTGTAATACTTTCCTCTAAGTAATGA